>VZTX01019648.1:211-13272 GCA_013400915.1 Pardalotus punctatus | reverse complement strand
GGAGAGCGGGCGGGCGGCGGCTGCGGGCGGCGGCTGCGCCCGGCCGGCCGGGCTCCCCTGCGAGAGGTGTTACCCGGCCGGGAGCTTTGTACCTTCCGCGCTACAGCCCCTCGGGACCGCGAACTCTTTTAGAGACCGTACCTGGCACCCCACCCCGCACTGTAACGCACTGTTATCTCACTGAAGTGCTCCATCCACTTTAGTGAGCCTTGGAAGGAGAGAAAACTGCTCACGGATAAGCACCGAGCACCCACAGATTCTGTCATGACCTTTTCTTGCTGTTACACAGAGCATCACAACTCTTAACTTACCTATACAACATCCTCCTGTAACTTAATGCCTGTCTAGATTCTAAGCACATAGTATACAAATTCCAATGTACCCTTTGCCTCCTGGACACACACACTGCCCTTCAAGGAGTAATTCTTACTTCTAAAACAGATGATTGAAGGGTAAGACACAGTTAGGAAATGCTACTATGTCAGTACCATTACCAATGTCAGATTCTAATTAAGTTTGTTAATAAAACACACATCTGCACCCAGGGAGACTGCCATGCTGGATTGTACATGAGCTTTGTGTTGCTACCATTTCCAAAGCAGTTAAACCAGGCAAATCCATACGTAGCATTTGCTGACAACCAGTTCCCGCTCTCTTACAGAGCCTGAAAATAAAAAGAAAACTCGGGGGTTTTGTGAGACCCTTTCTTACCTCCTTTTCACCTTCTCCTTTCTGAGCCTGCCATGACTTTCCTTACAAGCTCCATGAGAGTGGTAGAACCTACACAGTGCTAGCGTTTTGGGGGAGAGGCTCTTGGGGTGCAAAGCATCTTGTCCTGTGTGACCTGAGTCCTCGTGGCAGCCCTGACATCCAGCCACTGAAACAAGCGGCAGGACGGAGCACCCCTGCAGCAGCTGAGCTCCTGCCCCAGAACTTCAAACCCCTTTCTTAATGCTGTTTAGTCCTCAGCTCAACTCTTCTCCCACTTGGATCAGCTTCTGAAGCTCTGGATCACATACGCTCTTTGCACTTCAGTGACGAAGCCTGAGCTGTTCACTTAAAAGAGCTTTATTCTGTTCTATCACCCACGTCTAGTAAAAAGTGGGACTGGTTCATCATGGAAATGCACACTGTGAGTCTGGTCTGCCTGGCTCACCCAGTCACAGACCATATTTTGAAGGTACAATAGCTGAAAATCTGAAGTGCAGAAATAGATGGGAATGCTATTCTAATTATTTAACACCTACAGCTTGATACAAATGTGTAAAGATTACAGGGGCCTTGTGCTGGCACACCAACACTTGTGTAGACACTGCAAGCCCTTTCAAAAGCACTTGGCACCTTGCTGCAGATGTCACATTAATCCTGATAGTGCTTTTAAATTTACTGGAAGAAGGAAAGTCAGTTTAAACAGGGATTCATAATAGAGGTAAGCTGTATCTCCTTTACCAAGCACAATGCATTTTAGTACCTACATCAACAGCTAGAAGCACTCTGTAAGCAAGAGTACACCATCTTTCCTTAACTTTGATAGAACTGTTTTATGGTTACAGTTTTATTGTTATAGCAGTATATAAACTTTTCTCCCCCCATCTGCCTTTGATTTGCATTGCTTAGCTGATACATTCAGCCAAGTCCCTGCTTTGCCTCTGAAGCTGTGGGATGGAAAGTACTGTGGGAAAAAGGAATTTACTCTTGTCCTGCTCAGCCCTACCAAGCTGACCTGCATGGCACACTGTTACATTTTCTGTCATGCAGAGCAGAAACAATGTCATCAACACCGACATCCAAGGAAAGGAGGTGGCTATGATGAGCTGTAATCAAGCCCAGGAGGTGGCACTGGTAACAGGAGATAAGCTTTCAAAGCCTGTCCCAGCTCTATTCTACCAACTCAGAGATATGCAAGTCTGGAGCCTCTTGCAAATGAAACCTCCTCCCCATCAGTGGAACAAGGACATCAGTTAAAATCTTACTGTGCATTAGGATTAACTCAGCAAGCAAAAAACCTGCAGTCAGGATCCTGTGGAGCTGAAACAATTTAGTTTCCTTCCTTTGAAGAAAGGCCCATGCGGTAAAGTCAAGATTGAAATAAATGCCCCAAACTTGCTTACTGCTGCCTGAACAACACCCTCCATAGAAGGTTCCCTTTCTACTGCTCAGCAAGCCACCCATACAGTGTCAAATGGATTAAGAGAGCTGGAGTAAGACCAAAAAACCATCCACTCAGACACGGAAGAACAAAAACTACCAAAGTTCATTAACTGGTCTTGGAAAATTGTACCACTTCCTTCTCAACCCAGTACCAGAATTTAAGAGTCACAACTGAGAACCCAGACACCTTTGCTCTGTATAATCTCTGAGTCCCCAAAGTCACTTAATTTACCAGTAACTACAAATCAAGATCCCCAGAAATACACATTTGAAGTCTCAAAATGATCTCAGAATTATCTCCTTATTACTGCAAGGGCTTAAATATGCCACAATTCTGTGGCATGCCATACTTCTCTGCAGCAGTACAGTCCTTCTAAAAACTTAATCATCTTTAAGGACTCAAAACAACATTTAAGGTAGGAAATGTTACTGTTCAGACCTTAACTAAAAAGATTAGCTATAAATATGTAACACTGAAGGCATCAGACAAGTTTCCAAGGGCTAATTAGCTGGCTGGGGAGCAATGAATGCTATGTAACAGGGAATCTGGGAAAAAGGTGAGCCACAGAAGCCACTTTCTTAGGATATACATTGTTTCCACCCTTGTTTCAGAATGCCATCGAACTGTTACACAGCATAACTAGGTGGACCTTTTCTTTATGACTAATAAAAGGAAGCTTTTCTGGGGAACGTTTCCAGAACTCCTTCAGCTAACCCACACTCCTCACCTACAGTCAGAGGGTCCACTAGCATCATCTGTAAAAGGAGAGCGGTACAGGTTTTCAAAAATGAAAATTACTTTATTTTTCACTTTGATACCCATAAGACTACAACTGCTCAACAAGGTAAACGTAACAGTTATACAAAACATATGTAATTATTTACAGACTTAACTGTACAAAATAATTTAAAGCTTACAAAAGTTTCATGCAACCTCTGCTGACTGACTGACACAGTCTAGGAAATCTCCTTGAAGAAGCATAGAAGATATTTGAATTTATTTATTTAATGGATCAAAAAAAGGATGCTGCAAGGCTTCATCAAGAGTAATTCTTTTGGCTGGGTCATATTCCAGCATTCTGCGAACAAGGTCAAAGAGACTTTGATGATCTGTGTCTTGGCAATGCATGAATTCCTGAAAGAAAAAAGCAGGAGGTATTTTAGAGAAAGCTTTCACAAATGCAGCCTAACAGAGCAATAAAAGTGCTGTCTCCTACCTTTAGAGGCTTACAGCGTCTCCTGACATACCGGCCCGCAGAGCTGTGTTCATCCCAGTCCAACTGATCATGATGAAAATAATGTTTTCTGCATGACAAGGCAAATAACACAAAGATGTTGTCAATGCATACAGCAAGCAGATGCTTTTACATGAACTGCATGTATCTATGCATTTGGGAGTTAACATTTCTTTCAGTACATATTTATTCACAGATATCTGCTACTTTTTTATTACCCAAATAATTAGAAAATAGTAACATTTTATTTTTTGAGTATTATTTGAGTCTATTGCAATTGCTGCTTTCCAAGTTTCTTCCTGTTTTTCAAAATGCACTATGATCAACTGGACAACTGTAACAAACAATATACATTACCCAAACCAGAATTATCGGAATTCTACTGTAACATGAGTTACAGAATTATCTACATGAGCTGGCAAGAGGAGAGTTTATGTAAGAAAGAAAATGGACCATCAAATCCCAGGTCCTCTAAATTTTGGACATAGAGGGGTCAGGGGAGAACTCTGTGCTGGCTGCTCCTCCTTGCAATGGAAGTGAGAAGCTCCTGCTGCATGTAGTTGTCTTTGAGGAAGAGACACAGATCACTAAAGCACACCTAAGGGATATGGAGGGGCAGTTGAAGAGGATGACAGCTGTAACAGCATCCAAGGACCCTCTTCTTCCTCTCAATATAAATATTTTGATGACATCAGGTTCTTTATTCTCAGAGTTCACAGAAAAATTGATGCCTAATACTGTTCTGGTGACCATACTTAGCTTAAAATTTTAGGAACATTCATACTCGAGTTGCAGCTCAAGAGGCTGACAATTCATACTAAAATCAGAAAACAGGACTACTGTCAACTATTTAAGATAACAAATAGCCCATGAGTCTCTTTGTTGATCTGCAACAACTCACAGCTAACAATGACAACTGCACAATTTCTCTTGTCATAGAAAATACTATGCTACTTACCACTTCTATAATGAACATACCTGGATTTCTTGATCATGTGAGTGGGCAGAGGCCCCAGTATCCTTTCCATCATTGCCAGGTGCTCTTTACTGTCATGAGTCTGTGTGGAAAAAGCAATGAATGCATTAGCACATTCTTCTCTCAGCCACTTGGTACAAACACTCAAACTGCAAACAAGATATTGTGACAGTGCTCTGGCAAAACATCTTTAAACACTGCCACCTTCAATTATTAAAAACAAGATTATGCAATACAGATTATACAACACTTTCCACAGTTAAGATGACCCTTGAACAACAGTTCATATACCAAATTCTGTACAAGTGTTTTCTTCACTCTTAATTCCAGCAGTATCATGAGACTAGACAGGCTTCTTCACTCAGAATGCCAGAAAAGACCATCTTAGATACTCTGAAGATATCCAAGACGTAACATTTTCATATATGGATGCTGGCTTTACAATCTCATCTATATAATCCTTAAAAAGCCCATGAGGTTATGCCTTTTACATAGTTAAGTACAGGTCATTAAAAGATTAAAATTAGTAGTCTGTAACAAACACATTCTGTTTAAGCTTATGTACACACCTGAAACACCGTAAATCCCAGGTAATACTCAATCAGAATACAACCAATACTCCACACATCACATGGCTGTGACCATCCCAGCGCTGCAAAATAGGAAAAGTTTGGTTTACTCTTTAATATATTCTCAAAACCTGTAAACTACAAAGCACATGCCCAGTTTCCACACATTTACTGACCCCCATCTTAACCCCCCACAGCTAACCCTTGGTGGGAGAGACAGGGAAAGCAACGTGTTTGGATTTGTATTTTTAGAGTATTTCTTTTACTGTTTACTCTCAAGAATTTTAACACCACCATCTGAAGGATGACTGATTACCAGAACCATGAGCAACTACCCCAGTTTATGAAGTAAAGACATGGGAATGAACAGCAATGAACTGTCAGAAGGTTTGAGAGTCTTTACTGACCTAAAATAACCTCAGGAGCTCTATAATGTCTTGTAGACACTAATGTGCTGTGATGCTCATCATCAAAAGTTGCACTTCCAAAATCAACGACTTTGATGTCTGTGTTTTTCAAAGTGCGCTCATCTCGCTTCTGCAAGAAACCAAAATGCTGTTAATACTTTTTAAAAGCATGCTTTGGCAAAAGGCATTATCACATTCGCTTCAAAGTACTAGCTAGCATAAGATATGTAACACTTCCTCTAAATACTTTCATTCCTATCAGCTCAACCTCCAAGAAAGAAGAGGAGCTAACAAAGTCATTTAATCTCAATACCGAAAACAGCGAGTAAAGAGCATTCCCACAGTAACAAGTGCTCTTTTCCTCTTTCGTTAACCTTAAGTTAACTCCAGTTACTTGTTATCTCTTAGTTTTTTTTTTTAAAGAGAAGCTCCAATGAAGACAGAAGCAGTGCAATTCAAGTTGGGAGAAACAAAGAATGAACTTACCATTTTGGCATTGTACTTCACTATGTAATCAGACTCCACAAACAAGATATTTTCAGGTTTTAAATCTGTGTGAGTTAGTTTATTATGGTGTAGAACTACAAGGAAAAAGAGAACAGTATTCCATAATTTATACATTAAAATCCTAAAGGAAAAACCAAAACAAATCCACATACTTAGTAAGAGTACTGAAATACTTACAGTTTATAGACTGGCAAATTTGATAGGCCATGTTCCTAATGTCATTAATATGAAATGGCAGAAAGCTGTTTTCCTTAATAAAGTCATAAGTACTAAGTCCCAGTAGCTCAAAAACAATACAAACATGGCCATGGTGATCAAACCACTCCAGCATTTGGACACAGCGGCTTAAAAAAAAAAGAAAACAAATGAAAATTAATTGAATAATTACGTTCCTCAAATCCTTGGTATGCTGACTACTCAAATTTCATACTTACAAATTGCTGCTTGGATCCATGTTGTTCAAGTGTTCCAACACCTGTATTTCTGAACGGGCTGCCTCCCGGTATCGACCAACATTTTTCACTATTTTAACTGCTACATGCATTCCTCTCCTTGAAAAGAAAGTAAAGCATGACAAAACGGATCAATTATTGTTAAACACCCACAACCCCAAAGCAGCTTGATTTTAATAAAAGAAACACAGGAAGATTAAAGGTCATGGAGAATTATGAGTTGGATTAGGGGCATTTGATTTAAGCATGCTGCACTCAACCAGAACAGTTTTTATTAAAAAAAAAAGTAATCCTGATATTTCCTTTCCCAAATATGTATAGTATATGCTACATTAATGACTTCTCAATTTATTATCTCATCTACAATAGAAAAAACATTAGGAATCCACCAGCAAAATGATTAAAATAATTAACGAAGTTCTCATTTGAACAAAAGTACTGCAAAAATTTGACATTTTTTTCCCTGCAACTTGCAAAACTGGTCCTGGCTCTTTTCCAGCACTCTTATGGGACCAGGGAATTGAGTAACTTCTGAAGTTTGGATTACAAGCATTTTGTACCAGTGAAAACTGCCCTGCATTGAATACCTGCAGGCATTCAAACTGCAAGGCTGTTACTTAAATGGAATACACACTCAGCTCATTCTGTCCCATTTGCTCTTAGACATTTTTTAATTGTCTCTGTAAAGCTCTTTCATTTCTAACAACTTCAGAACACTGACTGTTCTCACAACACAATCTCAAATTCCAGAACAGACCTAACTTGTGAAATGACAGAACAAACAAACCAAAGGTAGAGGAAAATATACTAAAACCAGCTACCAACATAAACCATACAGTTCAAATCGTCTGAGTTCTATCTAACAAGTGTTAGCACATACAGAAATACTGGAAATACAGAAGCAGTGGAAAACCAGCAAGTTTCTTCTCCTTCACCAGACATGCCATCACACAGAAGTAATCACTTCATTTAAAAAAGTACTGTATACTAGATTACTGTTCATTCAAAAAAGCTTTAAAGGATAATTTTGATTATGAGAACAGAGGAAAGCAATTTACAGCTCAGACAACTTCAAGCAACTGCTTTCCAAAAACTGTTTTCACTAAGAACCAAAACTACTTTCTCAATATCTCACTGCATCATCTCCTAAAAGTCTCCCAAACTAATTCTGCACTCTTTAGCTGCTCTCACATTCTCGTTACAGCAGCGGCACTTAACAGAAACATGTAATGAAACGGGAACTCTCAATCATTAAAAAAAGCATCTGAACTGCAACTTTCTTTCAAAGAAAATGTCCTTAAGCTTTAATTTCTAAATCTAAGAAGTTTTTATCATGAGATCCACTGATAAAGATAACACAACACTTACATATCATGATCTATGCACTCCACTACTTTTCCAAAAGCTCCTTCTCCTAAAGTCGCAACAATTTCATCTAAAAAGAACAAAGATAAGTTAGAATTATACAACTACTTAACGGAGAATGAACATATTAATGTAGATTTAAAAATGTGCCATTACAAAAGCATAATTACTTTAAATTTCAGCATCAGAATGCATTATTTTATTGGACAGGAGTCATGAAAACAGTTAGCCAAAAAACTATCTCTTGTTCTAATCTCAAGTTCATTTACTAATTGGAACTTTTTGAACACAGTATTTAAATTCTACAGAAAAGAAGATATGCAAAAAAACAAAAAAGCACAAAAAAAAACAGAACAAAAAGAGCAATGAGATTTCTTTAGCCCCCCTCCTCTGACATACTATTCTAAACAGATTTTTTTCTGAAAAGTTTTTTAAAAGTGTTGAAAAATGTTCTATACATCTTGCTCTTAGAACGTCTCCACTTTCACAGATCAGGTGACCCTCCTCATCATCCTCTACACTCCTGGATCTTTTCCTTCGGTGACTCTTCTGGAAACGGCACCAAGATCGTCCAGCCAATCAATATATCAGAGTGAATTCAGGGCAGAATACGCAATTCATTCAGCGGGGAGATATTCAGGCATTCAGTTACACACCAGGCCACGAACAGTTGGCAGGAGCAATTTCAAATTCAGTCCCCAGAAATTCACAGGGCACAGTTTATGTTACAGAAGAAAAACATGGCAAGGAACAGATTTTCAGATAAATACTTAAAGTAATACAAGCAACAGAAAAAAAACAACACAATTTTGTCTCTCAAACAGTGGCTTAATTGAAGACAGATTAAGACTGCAACACTGCTATTTCTAATGCTTTGCTAGCAAATAGCGAAAAACAGCATTTATTTACATATCTAAGCTCTCAGTCAGGTGAAATGTTTCTATTCTTAAAACATCCACTCGTGAACAATTTTACTTCCCCCATGTTTAGAGAGAGAAGAAAAATTACTCTGAAGTCCTTAATTTGCATTGTATAGTCTAATACACTTTTCTGTCTCTACTGCAGAAAAGTGGTATAAAACACCTGGAGCTGCAGATGCATCAGTAGGCATCACACCAATCATGACAAATTCAGAGAACACACCTTCAAAGAAGGCAAGCAACAAAATTATCCCATCTCACTAAGACACTAGGTGCCACTAGCCGGGCACAGGGCTCATCAAAGCTTTCTGAAATTAGGTGTAGAATTGTTCACATCAATTTACCAGACATGCACATTCACACTTCCAATTCATGTTAAAAAGGCATGTCATCTCAATTACTTTTAGTAATAGGATGGATGGCACCTCAGAGTCTTACCTGAAAAAACACAGCTCGCTAAGCTGCAAAGCTAAGTGACAGCTGTACTTTTAAAATAGGATAGCTACCTGTCTTCAATTTCAAGACAACATTTTTCAGATCAATCCCATCGATTTTGACTACCAACCACCTACATTCCCAGTGTACAACCAGTACTGATGATAATCCCCCCACCACCCAACACTGATCCAAGAATCTCAACTAACAACATATTCACATGCTCCACAAATGGACTCAAATACAAATCCTTTTTTAATAATGTATACCGTGGATCAGGAATTGCAGCTCTAGCACTCATTTAAGAAGTCTATTACCACTAATTCATTAATAATAAAGTTAAAAATTACTCATACCGAATGCGATTGGTGACTGGAGCAATGATGTCTCTTATGCTTCCTTTTATGACTACTTTTCCTGCTCCGACCAGAGGATTTGCTATAGTGATGATGGTGACTCTTTTCATAGTCTCTGTGATAATGCCTGTGGTCATACACTTCACAGAAGTCATTTCTGTATTCCTCAACATATCTCCGGTCATGATGGTCTCTTTCATTTATGGCTCTATCGTCCAAATAATGACTGAAAATATATTTTAAGTGAATGTTCTCCACTTCAAAAACTTGAGGTTCCAACAAGATAAGTGACCTGAGCTGAGTTACACAGTATCTGTCTTTACAGCAAAAATGATTTTTAATTGAATCCCTCCCCAAAATAGTGGAGCTTTTGATGTTACTTTATTAGGACTTTAACAACACTGTCAGTCTGAAATGGCAGCCATCCACATGAACAATGTATCATCTGTCCACAGTCTGCATAGTAAGAAACTCAGACTTAATAAGGAGAAACACTTCCTAAAATATACTGAGCAACTTCACTGCAACCTTAAAAGTCACATGATAAACCACTTTCAACACAGAAATCATCCCTTCTGTGCTTTCAAAGCTCCAGGTGTTAAAGAAAAATAAAACCTAGAGACTGAGAGAAGTAGTATCATTTTAAGTGCTCTGCAACAACATTAAAAACTCAGATTATCTGGAACAAAGATCATTTGCACAGAAAATAGACCATTAAGAAAGCTGCTGAGGCATGGAATCCCCTCACTGCTGCACACCTCCTCCTTCCAGCACTTTATAAGCATGAGTACGAGCTCTTAAAAGAATTCCATTGGATCTTCTCAAGGAAAAAAACCCAAAATAAACAGAAAAATACATCTTTCCAGCGAAAGCAATGTGGGAGAAAACACAAACGACCTCCAAACTAGTACGAAAAATTCATACTTACCATTGTATTAAATGATTAAACAAATCTCCTCCTTTTGTTCACATTAAATTAAAAGGCATCCTTTTACTTGAAACTTAATACTGATTGCATTCAACACCAATATTTAACTTACAACGAGACAAACTAGTAACATTTACTTGTTTTTATTAAAGAATTTCTATTTAATGATTCAAGTGCTGTATTAACAATCACCTATTATGCTTGTCCTATGTGAGCCAAACCATAAGGAATTGACAACTCTGAGCTTTCAAAAACTCCTACCCTGAAAACACATTTATTTCAGACATAGTAAGAAACATTTGCACTACTCAATTCAGTTTTATACCTTTCTGAAATGCGACTGGGTTTATAGTGCTTGCTCTCTTGGCCACTGCTGTGGGACCTCTTTCTGCGCTTGCGGCTGCTACTGTGCTTCCTTTGATCCCAGCTCCTCCTGTCGTCCCACTCAGGGCAATGGGATTGCTTTGAATGCCTCATCTCCCACTGGAAAATATAACAATAAAACCAAAATCAACAAACACACATGTAGGTGCAGGTCAACAACTGCAGTTTGATCAAGTATGACAGAACTAAAAAGACCAATTTTTCCTCAGCTCCCTCCTCCCATTATTTCGGTCTGGCAAGCAGACAGAGCTCCCTTATCCCAACATTAACACTGTTATGAAACACAAACCAAAATTAAATAGGCCAACTCATCTTCATTTAATAGCTTCAAACATGTCATTAAAGCCTGTTTTAAATAAATTCTCAAGTGACTAAACAGAATAGTTTCCTTAAAGAGCCTTCTATTGGAAGAAACCTTCCTCTTCAAACATCCTCCAGTATCAAAACCTGGATTTGGGTCTTCATACTTTATTGTAAAGTTGTTACACGAAAATCAAGCATGTACAATCAGTCTAAAAACGTCTCTCACTACACTAAATGGAACACCAGGAAACAGTCGCTTTTAGTGACAACCACTGCGAACTCTGATGGATTAACACAACTCTTGAGCACCTGGAGCCAAGCCACAACTTTTGAACCTTATTAGCATGCAGGACTGTAAGTGTTCTGTAGTTCAGCTGATTTGCCAAAGACAAAACCCACCAGCTTCTGTTGCTGGATGTTAGGTGCAGGAATTCTCTGTTCAAACAGGTACATGCACAGCTGGAAAAAAAAAAAGGCAAAGTAAAACACGGCTGTAGAATTAAAGAGTATAACAAAAGCAACTGTTATTTTTTACTCATCTGTGGCAGGAGTTTTTTGAAAGTAAGAATAACCTTCCATATCTATTCCAGTATATTCCAAAGAATGAACTTATACAAGGCAATAAAAAGTTTCTGTAGTGAGTAGTGACAGTGAGAACACTAGTTTAGAGACAATGATAGCAATAGAATAGAAAAATCATGACTGTAAATCATGTGTAAATTGTGCAAATCCGTGTAAATTTACAGAGAACAATGCCTCTATACAAAGAGGATGCATTAAGATGGAAACTCCTAGAACATGCAAATGGCAAGCTTATTCTGGAAAAAAAAAAAAAGTTTTTCTGATACTTTCAGAAGACCTGTGAGAGGCTGGTAATTTAATAATAAAACCCCACCAGACATCTGCACCATTTTTACAGAAATTAAGTTTTTAAATACAATGCAAACAGAGTGAAAAACTGTGTAAAGTAAGTGCCTCGTGCACCTTATGGGTCAGTCATGATCCAGGTCTCACAAAATCTTTTTCACTTATATTCTAATAAAAAATACAAACACTATCGTCAAAAACACCTGAAAAAAAAAATTGGTTTGGTTTCATTTACATGCTTTAATTTCCTCTCTTCTTACACTCCAAAGCCATTTTTCCTCTATTTTCTTAGCTCCAAAGCCATTTTTCTCTATTTTCACCTTACATAACACAGGTTCTGAAGCACACTCAGGTTTCAGTTAATCTTGAGGTGCAGAGCTCCTCAAACACACCCAGTTACGAGTGAACTGAAAAATTTACTTATGGTTTCCTGGGGTTTTTTTTCTTTCCCTACTTGGCAGAAGGTAAGCTGCACTAAGGCTCTGTAATGGACAATGATCTAAATAAAATCACCCTTAAACTGTCCTGCAGAGAAGGGCTTCAGGGCAGAAGAATGGATATTTGACACAGGAAACTGGAGGAAATGCTTTGTTGAAGACTAACTGCTGCTTAACTACATTCAAATGCACATAGCATTAGTGCAATTAAGAAAAACATTACAAATTCTGTCCCTAAAGGAGCCAAGGAAATTCAAATGAGGAGGAAATGCCCAGAATCGGTCTGAGCCAATTTGAAGGTAGGAGCCACCTTAAGATTTTTGACTAGGGTGCTCTCCCTCTCGTTTTATGCGCCGAAGAACTTCACTTATGTAATACTGACAGCTGCCACGAACATATGCATTCCTGTAGCATGTGGAACTAATCCATATCACAGGCAGTTTTCACACCCACATTTTGCCATAAGGTTCCTCAAGCAGGAGCCACTCCCCTTTTGAACAGATCCATACACATAAAGGCCGCGAAAGCCCTGCCGTAAGCTGCCTACACAGCAATTTCTAAATGCCTCTCCTCAAAAACTTGGCAGGCGGAGGAGGTCAGAGGCTTATTCCTTTGGGATGGCCAAAGTCCGACACCGCAGGTCCTGGAAGGGACAGCCACCACCCCAATCCAGGGGCACCAAGCCTACTTCCAGGCCACGTTCCTCCGGGGCCGCCGGGGGAGGAAGGGCCAGTCCCCGCTGCCACCTGGGCGGGTGCCAGGCACGGCC
>VZTX01019646.1:0-40023 GCA_013400915.1 Pardalotus punctatus | reverse complement strand
GGCTGCGGCCGCCCCAGGAGCCGGGGCCCGGCTGTGGTGGCCGGGCAGAGCTCGCCCCCCGTCCCGGGGTCCCCCCGCATGCCGGGAGCGCGGCGGCTCTGCCGGGAGCCGCAGGGAGATGAGTTAGCCCAGCAAAGCTGGCCGGGAGCCTGGGAACATTCACCGCCGGAGCATGTGTCCAAATCCACAGGCACGGAGAACTCCGGCTGCGAGCGTGGGGCCGGCTCCCGGCCGGTACATCCCGGGCTTTGTGGGAGCTGCTCGGGATGTGCCAGGGCCGGAGGGCGGGCGGGCTGGGTAGGTGCTGGTGGGCATTGAAAGGAGCATTGTTGCCGGGCTGGAGGCTGGAAGATGGATTCAAAGATGTATTCAGAAATCGCAGCATGGGGGCAGCTGTGGCGGTCAGACGGGGGTCGGGATGAAGGAATTAGAGCAATTTAGGAACTGGTCAATCTGCCTATGTAAGGGGACAAAGGGAAAAGTGATCTTTCAACCTGACGTGAGTGTTGGGAGGCACAGGATTGCTTGGAGCGACCCCAAACAGAGTTTCCTCTGAAATGCAGTAGCGGTGTAAAATAACAAATGGTGCTGTAGGGCCTGATCCAAAGTTCGCTGAAGTCCGTGGGGAGACTCCTATTAACTTTAAAAGTCATTAAAGTTCAGTTTTACTTTGTCTAAAGGGGCGTGGGGAGGACCTTCAACCCAGTCACATCGCTGAAGTGTCACTGGGCAGAAGTTTCTGTGTGTGGTTCAGGAACACGGCTGTAATTTGTCTCCAAGTACAGGGCTCTGCAGAACATCAGTGCCTGGTATAATCAGGACATGGATCTTTGCCTTTTTTTTTTTTTTTCCTTTTGTATTGCAGGTGCACAAAGCAGGTTGTGTTATCAGGCCAAATTTGGGGTGCCCCACAAGCGTGGTGTGGATTTGCAAGCTGGTGTGTGGCAGTGCGTAAATCCACACTCTTCTGTGTGTAGGTCCCTGACTCTGCATTCATTTGTATCTGTAGGAATTTGCCTTTTTGAGATTTCTTTGTAGCAGATGTGTATAAAAACAGATATTATCAGACCCCACATGGCCTGTGATTCAGCTAAGCTCGGTGTTTATAAAATCTTGTGGGAGTTTTAAGTGCATTCCTAATCACCAAAGCAGAGTGCATCCTGAAATTCCTCTTGCTGTACAAGTGCAAAGTATGTTTTGGGTTTTTTTTTTTAAGTCCTGCAGATAATTGGTTGGCTCTACAACTTTTTCAGTACATTACTTGCATTATCCTCACTAGACTTAAGATCTCTGCAATATTGTGTGAAAGTATTTGTGGGGACTTACTTTAACAGTAAGTTTTATATAACTTAATGCAGTTTAACATAACTTAAAATATGCTAAGGTTCTTATAAGAATATCACTCCCTTTTTAAGAGGATAGCACACAGACACAAGGCATGCCTAAACTGGAAAATCTGCTGTTGGAAATGTCAAGCTTTATAAAATGATAATGATTAAAATGTCACAGCCACTGGAAAAGAAGTTGTGAGGATGCTCTGAGTTGCCAAACAGAGTGAGAGGTGGCTGTGGGGTGGCAGTGGTTCCTTGGAGAGGTTTAGTTCTGCTCTTCAATAAGATTTGAGTTTTTCCAGAGCTGGGGATGTTTGGGACACAAAGTACCCACTCTGAGAGAGCTCACATAGGATATCTATGATATAAACATAGGATATCTACCAAGTCTCTTGAGAACAAGTGAAACCATTCAGTCCACTTCTGGAAGCATCTTGTGTTTCAGACAGAGTTGTTTCAACAGATGAATTTCAGGGTTTACCCGTGTCCCTGCATTACTGGGGTAGCTTGGGGAGGAGAAAGGGGAGTGGTGTTTGTCAAGGACTTGCGTTCCTCCACTGCCACTTATACTCCACTTCAATTTTCCTGAGTAAATTGGCATTTTGGAATGCCCAAATGTAGATCTTGAGATTGAAAATTAAAAACATCTATAATCTTTCAAGGTCCCATATGCTCTCTGTGCATAGCTTGAGGGCTGAAATTCAACAGTGGAAACCTGACAGATTTCTAGGGGGTAAGTTTTATGAGTGACAGTAAAGATGGGTTAAGAGATAATGAGTTTGAAGCAGGCACCGAATTTCCTTTGTGTAGTCTGTATCAATTAATCCCAAGCTTTGTTATCCTGATACTGAGCAAAAGATGTGCGCCGGGCAGCCTTGTGTTTCCTCCATCCCTTTGGTTTTAATTATGACTTCATTCTGAAGACGGTTGCGAGCAGCCTCGGAAGGACTTGCTGGCTACTAATGAGCCGAGCCGGCCATTTGGTCCGGGGCCAGCTGGCACGGAGGGACCGTGGAACCCTCCCTTCCCTCCTTCCCTTTTGGGTTATGGGAAGTCACAGCCGAGCTGCCTCCTGGCTCCCCGAGCTCCCGGCCCGGCTGGGAATCTTGCAGGGAAGGTACGGCATGGCAGCTCTCCCAGCCCAGCACAAAGGGAGGGAAAGGGATCTTTATCTTGGACAAAAAGGACCCAGAAGTTACACAGTCAGTGTGCCCCAGCCCTCTTTTGAGCGGGCTGAGGTGGTTGGGGTTTTGTTTTGAGCTTTATCAAAGCTGACTGTGTTTATTTGAGATCCTGTAGATTACAGGTACAGAGTGGTTTTTTGTCAGGCAGGTCCGTCCTGGCTGTGCTGGACAGCCTAGAAGTGTGTGTATTCAGCAGTTTATCACATTACCTTACACTTTCCTTAGCTTTGGACTAAGTGATGGTATAGCAAAGAAAGCTGGCTGTAATTTCATCTTCCCCTTCAGCCTAGTTGGCCATCAGCTCTCTCATCTCTTACTAACCTGGGGACTGAATGCCTGCGTAAATGAGTTGGTGCTTGGGAGCAGTAATTAGGTCCTTTTGTGCTTGAAAATCTATGCCTGCTTTGGGATCAGAGTGTGCTTATATTTCAGAAATTATAATGTGAATGATAGTGAGACAGGTGGAAAGCTGGAATAAATCCCAATTGAGAGGTGAATGGATATACTGTAACACAGCTCCAGTGAGGGAATGGTTTCAACTTAAGAGAGCTGGTTGTAGCTGAAAATAGAAGCTGATGAGATCAGTATAATAATTATATTTCATAATTATATATTATTACTCTGGAACTAGCTGATGGTATCTGAGCATTTTCTTATTCTTGAACGGTTTACTTTTCAAATGTGAAAAATTCCGCATAGAGGACAAACTCCAGTGAGACACAGGGATCATTTAAAACTTTAATGGCTGTTATTACTCCTAGGGAAGTGTTGGCTTTCAAACACCCTGTGTTCTCTGTCCTTGTCTGCCTTAGAGCAACGAGGTCACTTTAATCTTCGTGGTCACTATTAATCACTTGGGAATGCTGAAGTTCCAGTCTGCTGGCGCTGCCTTTCCTGCTGCTGTCCACTGGTGTTTTGCATCCATTCCAGATGTGCTTATCTGTGCTGTGATTTCCACATAGCAATATAAAAACATAGGTTTTAGAAATTAACTGACTTTTCACTTGGCTTGCCATTTAAATTTTAGTGGGATTCAGTTTCCCATTTGTATTTGTAGATATTTTCAGTTTATTTATTATGTAGGATTAATAACAGTCATAAATTAAGAGGCGTCAAGAGTGAGATGGGAGTTGCACAGCTTTGGAATTGCAATCAAGGTGACATTCCTGTTGTGCAAGGTGTTGCAGAGAGTCTTTCTGCCAGAGAATTTGCATTTAGGTGACTGCATCAAAAGAAAGAATAGGAGCAAATACTTCCAATTTCTAACTGGGGAAATTGGGGAAGAAGGGTAAAGTAACTTTACCAGAGATTCTTGAATTTATCAAGACTGGAGATAGAAGAATCAAGAAATGTCAGTTATGAATACTGTCTTGCTGAGGTAATTTTTACACCAAAGTGCAGTAAAATTACATAAAAATGGAAAACCACGGAAGGCTAAAGAGCTGTTCCCATCCCAATATCCATAATTACTTCTTTATTTTTTTTTTTTAAACGTCCTTTGGGTCTCTCTCCCTCATCTAAGCCTTGGCAAACTGAAGCAAGTGACATCATGAAATTGTTCAGTAGAAACATTTGAAGGGAAGCCGAAAATTGCTGCTGTGCTTTGCTGAGGTCTGCATGGCAAGATGTAAACCACTCTGCAGCTTAAAACCGAGCAGTTCTGCCATAAAAGAGGCATGAGCTATGTGGTGGCCATGTGCAGGGTAGCAGAAATTTCTTTGTTTTTCCCTGCTGTGGTAACAAATTGCCAGAATCTGATGCATTTTTGATGTCATTAAAGTGCATCTTGTCCCACATTTGATATTAGGTCTACAAGACAGCAATGTGAATACTGGGATAGTCCATTAAATTAATAAGTAATCCTCCAGAAGTGCAAGGATAATACCCTAAAACTGATGTCTTGAAATGTGTAAGAGTTCTGTGACACTAGTGAGCATAATACATTGCATGTATTTAATTATTTTTTTCTATTTGGATCCTGCATGCTTTGTATCTCTGAAGATACAACCATTTATTTTGCTTGCTGTCTTTTGGCAACCACGTTTTGAGATGGGTCTGCCCTGTTTTCTGTGTGTCTGTCCCTTGTGTCATTGGCTGCCTGGTGCCTTGGAGTGCAGGTCGTGAGTTTAGAGGCTGGAATCCAGTAAACCAATGTGTTGCCCCAAAAAAACAGTGGGATGGAGTTCTATAGCACAGGCTGTTGTTTATGATAAGCCTTTGGATGTTTTCAAAGGTCAGGGAGATGTAGTTTTCAAGATTTTTGCCCTTTTTTGATGTGTACGAAGTAGGAGCGAAAAGATCTCAAAGGGTCACCTGGTTCATTCCTGCACACTTCATCCCTGTCTTGTCTGTCCCCCAGGGCTGGGATTCCTCATCGGGCTGAGGCTGCAGATTGTCTGGGTTGTGCACTGACCTGTCCACTGAGCCACCTTCAGGTGTGGGGAAGGTGGGAGGCAGCTGTGCAAATGTGTCAGAGGAATATTGGCTGTTGAGTGCTCCTGTTAGTTTGTCCCTGAAAACAAAAAAGGGGGGCAATTTCACCTGTACTTGGCACACAAGCTATTTCAGCTCCTCATTTTGGGTAAATCTGGAAGCACGGTCCAGGTCTGATCCAGGGGAAGTCTGGCCAGTTCCTGCTCTCATCCTCTTATCATTGGGACAAAACCCTCACCCCTTTCCCAGTCCTATTCCAGCTAGACTAATGCATGGATCTCCTAGTGCTGGAAGGCATCTCCAAGGGTTGTCTGGTGAGCAGAAAGCTCTGCTGTAAAGGCTGCCCAGCACTGTTTTAGTTCCAGTTTTTACCATCTCCAGGGATGGAGATTCCACAATCCCTGGGCAGCCTGTTGCTGTCAAGGACTGTCTTGGAAATTCATGTGGGCTGAGGGTGGCAGACCTTTGGGATAAAGGCTGTTGTTCCAGCAGACTTTTGTCCTTTCTCTGTTAAATGGAGCATGCCATCTATTTAGAAAGCTGCCTGGTCACTGCCATCAGATTCCTGAGGAAGAGACCCCTGGTGTCTGAGTGCAGCTGGAGAGGGCTCGGTCCCTGGGAGGTTTGGCAGGGCCCATCCTGAGGAGAGGGAAACAGGGATTTGCACAGAACCAGAGACTGCAGGGCTTTTTTGATCTCTTATGTAAATTATCGCACACCTGCAATTATTTATCTGAGTCCCCTGGGACTGGAAGTCTTCATGTGCTGGGTCAGGATTCTCTAAACCAGGTCTGTGATGCACATGGTGTGCAGAACATCACCAGCACTGCTGTCATCCCTCATCCCAGGAGGCTCCCTGGAGCACCATCTGGGCAACAGGGTCGAGAGAGGACTGAGGTGATGTGGGGTGCTGTCTGTCAGAACCTGGAATTTCCTTCCTGTGGGTTGATGTCTCAGACTTCATATTATTGCAGTCTATTTCTGTGCATCTCATTTCCTTTATTCTGGTGGAGCATTGTGCATGTTGATGGTGCTCATGGCCAAGGGGGGATTACCGCTAAATGGGGCCCACATGCACCAAAATTTCAGGGTAGAGAAAGATAGGAATAAGAAATTTTTGGTGTTCTTTACGAGGTGGATTTTTTTCCCCCTCTTCTGCCAAAATGCCCAGCTCTACAAGGTGAATATTTGGCCATCTGCTAAAATGCCCAGCTTCCTTCATACAGGCACATTGCCCTGCTAATAGGCTCATCAGTTAAGAAAAAAGGGATTTTTTTCCCCTTTTTTTTGTGTAAAATTTGCCTCATACAGTGCCTGAACCCAGTTTTTAAACATTAAATTATTGGTTTTGGTTGTGTGTGCAGGCAGATGCATTTGTCTGTATATCTATATCTGGTGTCTCTGGACCAGAGCACTTTTGTTACTGTAAAATGACTCCAGTTTTCTTTCTGGAAAAGTTAACAAGGAAGCTCGTAACTACATGTTGATTTTAAACTTTTTCCATCTGACTATGGATCTGGTATATGCTTCCAAATGGAGTTTTCTGCGAACCACTTTGGTTGTGATAAAGTTTTTCAGTTTAATACATTGATCCTCTTCTTGACGTGGTGTGGCATTGCTAAAAAAAGGCTGAATTTTTGTACCAGAGACTGAATTCACTGCAGAGCACTGGAACCACATTAATGGCCTGTAAAGCAGAATTTCTTCTATTTCTTTGGGAGAAGTAGTTGGTTGGTTGAGGTAGCTGTAAGACATTTTGGGAAGTGAAATCTTCTGACTCAGGAGTGAAGGCTGGTGTGTCTTCTGCTTTCGTTCTGACCAACTGTTTACATAGTTAATATGTTTTTCCCCCTTACTTATGTGTAACTAACTGTAGCATCAGGTAAAACAGTGTGAAAGCTGATGGTGTTGTTTTGGGCTGGGAATAAGCTTTCACTGAAGTCTGTCCTTGCTCCCTTTCCAGGGACTGTTAAAACATGGATGCTGATGAGAGCTTTGTATCATCCCTGGTGCCTGAGTGGTTGTAATACATGGAATGAATAGATTTCCAGCTCTTTACCTTTCATTCTGTCTGGATGCACTGATAGGAATGACACAGACCTGTTCTAAAGATAAGCAGATCTTGGTCTGGATGAGGAAATCCCCCTGGAGCTCATGAGGATCTAAATTCATGCTGAAGGTAGTGGGAGGCCATGTAAACTACAGTGTCATGGTAGGGCTCATTTAAGCTTTTTCACATTAGTTTTGTAAGGCTTCACCTCCAAAAAGGAAATAGTTTTTTGGTTTTTCTTTTTTAAAGATTTTTTTTCCTGTAAGGAAGAAAATTATTTATATTTATGCTTTTTTCCCACTTTCACCAGACAGGGTAAAGGCTTCCCTTGATTCTAAAAGGATTGTTTGCTTAGTTTTGCACTTTGATCTCTCTGCAGAGGGAAGGTTATGTGTTGCTGCAGCCTGGTTTGAATTTTGCCCAGTGGCAACAATAAGCTTGCATTAACTGAAGTGTTAGTTTAGATCCTGAAGCTGATAGCAGGTGCCTGTCTCTTCAGTTAGCAGGTCAGAATCTTGTTTTTGCTGCTGGCTCCACAGCTTAAAACAGGTGCTGCATTGTACCTTTGGAGGTAGAATAGGAATTTAAGGTTGTCGTTTGAGTTATTCCCTCAGTATTTTCAATTGTTCTTGTCCTTACAAGGTACTTGGGAAAATTCAAGGTCAGGTTGGATGGAGCTCTGAGCGACCTGGTCTGGTTGAAGATGCCTCTCTTCATTACAGGGAGGTTGGACTGGGTGACATTTAAAGGTCCCTTCTCACCCAAACCTTTCTAGGATTGGAGGAAAAGGCTGTTTTCTAGCATTGCTACTTTGAACTGCTAATTATGACAAGGAGGGTAAATGTTAAACTCTGACAAATGCAAACACTTTGTTGTTTTTTTGGTTGGTTGGTTTTTTTCTTCTGCTTTTTGGCTCAAATCTGAATTATTCCCTCCAGACTTTGGCCAAGTGAACAAGCAAGCTCCTGTAGTTGGACTGCTGTATCATTAGATAATCAAAAGCCTGCTTCAGCAAGTCATAAGAAGATGTTAGCTGGGAAGTGTGACTTTAGACAGGAAAAGCTGTGAGAAACGCATTCTGTTCCACAGTTTCTGTCTAGGAGGCAAAGAGGAACATGACCCGTAAAGCTTTGCACAAGACTCTTCTCTCTCCATCAGTCATCAGCACCCTCCAGCTCGTGTGAGGAAGCAGGAATGTTACATCCTCTTTGCATCAAAAAGAAAACCAGAAAAACAAAGTGTGTGAGTGAAATGGAAACGTGGTTTGGGGTGTGCTGCAGGAGCAGAGCAGGTGCTGAGCTCCGCCCTTGGCTGCACCGCTGCAGGGAGCTGTTTCTCCTTTTCCTTGGGGTGTTCCAGAGTGTCCTTGGCTGCCGCCCCTTAATGCTGTCACCCCCCCTTGAGGTTCATTAGGGTGTGTTTTTACTCTTGCAAATTCTTCTTCTACATTCCTGTAGTCTAACCAGAGTTTGTAATTAGCACCATAACCCATAAAGATAATGACAAAAATAATTACAATTCAGTGAAAAGCACAGCAGTTACATGCATAAGTCACTACACTAGACTTAACAAAAATCCTAATTAACAAAGACATTGAAAGATATGTCAGCATAGGAACTGTGTGATTAGGGTAAAGATTTATGTTTTTATTTTGGAAAACAGTAAAAGGCAAGATATTTCTCTTTTCTGTAAACTGAGGGATTAAAAGGAATTCTGGTGTCTTCAGGAACTGCTGGCCTGTATTTTATTTCTCTTAATTCTTGGCTAGAATTGGCTAGAATTACTAGTGGGAGAAATAGCTGGAATAGCTTGAGGTTAGCTTTCAGGCTTGGAAATCTAAATATTCAAGGATCTGTTTTACTGATGGGTTGTACAGGCTTAAAAAGTCAGGAGGAGTGGTGTCAGTAGGGACCATGGTTGGATGTGCAGTGGACATGATCCCCTGCTGCCCAAGGGATTCAAGTGAAGTTAGGTTTTGGGAGTGGGAAGACTTCAAGCACTTCAGTTACTTCTGCAAATCCTAGAGATGGAGAAAAGGGCTGATGATGGTGGAGTGTCTGTTCTGACCTTATGATGCCCCTGGATTGAGCTGGGGTTGCTTAGAGGGTTGTGGTGAGGAGTAAGATTTGGAAATCTGAATTTTCTTCTGGATTCTGCATGCTGGCAGAGTTGGGAAGCGGATTGGTGTTGGCTTGGCTGGCTGGCATTCTTTTCTCTCTTAGTGCATGTAGAGGGTTTCTGGAAGGATTTTTGCTCAAGTTCTATACTTCTAGTGCCTGGAACTTGATCATTTCTCTAGTTTGACTTGGCTCCAACATCTTTGGCACCTTCAGACCGAGGTGGGATGTTGGCAGAGGTTAAGTCCCTTCTGTTCCCTTTTGCTGCACGGGACAGCTTAGGTCAGGGTTGAGAGTTCCAAGCTGCTGCAGACTGAGATAAAAGCAGGTTATTCAGGCCTTGGAGGTTTAGAAAAGCCAGCTGCTGGTAGGGATCAAGCTCTGCATGTGCTGTTTAGCATAACCAGTTCTTGGAACACTAGAGCAGTAGCCCAGCACTGTGCTCATTTTTCCCAGTCTTATTCCCTTAGAATTTCTTGACTCATTCACATAAATCAGTCTCTGGATGCTGCTGCCATTTGTGCCAAAGGATATGTGCTCTTTAAGTAGGAAGCTCTGGATGTAGTTCCTATTTATTTGTCTCTGAGATGGGCTCCAGGGTTCTGGAGGAGTGCAGGCTCCTCCAAATTAGTTAGCAGAGAAGAATAATTGCTTTTGGGTCTTTTGCCTCCTCAAATATTTTCTTCCTCCGGCTCTGGCTGTCAGAGACTGGTCGCACTCATTTTTCAAAACACTACTCTGAAATAAGTTCAGTGTGTGTGACTGGAATATGAAAATGTCACTGCTGCTAAATACCTTCTCTTAATTTATGATTTCTTTTTAATTCCATTTTTAACTTGAAGCAGGATTTGAATGGAAATTATCATTGTTAAGTTTCTGAGTGGGTTTGTGGTATGTTTGATCACTCCTAACACACACTGGCTCCCCCTTCTCCCTTTATTTCTCACACAAACAAGTTGTTGCTTCCACAAAAACTCTTGTCAATGAGATGTTATTTCAGACTAGTGAGCTCATGGCTGTCTGCTGGCAGAACTCTGCTCTGACTTCATACAAACGAAGGCTGCTGCCAGGATTTTTTGCCTAATACCTGAGCCTTGAAGGAAGCTCTGTTTCACAGAGCAAGAATCGAGCTGCTGTCAGTGGTGCTTCCAGCACCTTTGCCTGCAAACATGCCCAAAAAGGTATATTTCTTCTAGTTCTGTGCTGGCATAGAAGTTAGGAATATACTTGGAAGAAATCGAAATAAAGAGCCAAACCCCATAGATTTCAGTTCATTAGATCTTGTATTGGGTTACGTGATCTGAAGAGGTTAATGAAACTCTCTAAAACAAAAGTTCTACCTGACTGCAGCCACTGAGAAACTGGCAGATGTTTAAGAACAGAATTATTTCTCAAAGGAGACAGAACCAGTCTCTCAGTTTTTCCATGAACTATCTTTATTTCATGTATTTAAGAAATCCCTCTAGTGGCCTGGTACTTCTATGACATACCAGCTGTTCCCTTGCAGCTGATGTTGCACATCAGTTGCTGCTGTTGCGTGGATTTCAGATGGAGCTGTCGAGGGATTATTTGAAAGGCTTCAGAAGAAGGATCCGAGATGGTTTCAGATGGAAGTCATTAAAAAAAATGTGCTGGGGTTTTTTGTTTCTGGGGTTTTTGGTTTGGTTTGGGGTTTAGTGGGGTTTTTTTTTTGGTGTGTTGTTTTGTTGTTTTTTTTGTCAAGCAGATGATGCTAAATCTTTGAATCCCATATGGGGGCATTAGGTGATTAGGTCTGCAGGATGCAGTAGGTTATGTTAAATGATCTATTGAACACCTTTGAACATAACTCCTAAGAAACTCAATAGCTTCAGCAGCTAAAGTAAGCCATTAGGTTTCAATTTGTCTGCTGATACATCTCATCTATCTCTGCATAAACCCCAAAGTCTTCAGAGACAGTCTGTTATTTTGTATGGAGTGGGTGCATATTTTGTAATATATTGTTGTGCAATATTATCTGATGTNTGTTAAATGATCTATTGAACACCTTTGAACATAACTCCTAAGAAACTCAATAGCTTCAGCAGCTAAAGTAAGCCATTAGGTTTCAATTTGTCTGCTGATACATCTCATCTCTACGTAAACCCCAAAGTCTTCAGAGACAGTCTGTTATTTTGTATGGAGCGGGTGCATATTTTGTAATATATAAGCAGTTGTGCCATATTATCTGCTATTCCCTGTGTAGTGCTGGGCTTAGGATGATGTTTATCCCTGGCAGAGGGAGAGCCTGGGACTGGATTCCTGCACGCTCAGCAGAGTGGCTGTGTGTTCCTTGAAGCTGGACTTTCTCTGCTCTTTCACCCCTACCACAGCAATGCCTCATGCTGAGGTATTCCAAAAATTCAGTTTTCCAGCCTTTGAAATTGCCTCAGAGCCGCAGGGAGCTGAAATGTCCAGGCCTGGGAATGCTGCTGGACAAGTGCTGCGATGCGTGCGAGGGCTCTTGGGGCTGGAGCGTGGCCCTGAGGGGACAGTTGAGCCCAGCACCTGCAGGTGTGCTGGGGTTGGAACGTGCTTCATCCCCTGGAATGGAGAGAGCTAAGATGGGAATTTTTCCCCTTGGAAAATGGCATGGTTAGGAACCACGCTCTGCAAAATAAAGGCACGTGTGTGGTTTGTGGGGCTTCCAGTTACCCAATTTCCTAGGAACTGGCTATTGAAGGATCCAGTGTGGAAAGTGCCTATTTCCTCTCTTTATTTATGTCCAGGCAATGATGAGGGAAAAATTATTTATCCTCAATCCTGTGGTCAGGATTAAACCTTAAAGAGATAAAATAAATTGTGCATGTGCATTTACATTCTCCTCCGCAGCACACTTGCTGATGCAGCCTCCAGTGCCTGGCTCTCCCTGAGGTTTGCTCATCTTCAGTGCGTACTCCCTGAGATTTTTCCCTCTCCAGTGATGCTTCCTGAAACCCACACAAAGAGAGCGGACCAGCAGAAGGGAGAATTGTGATGTTGTGTACTGCAGTGGAAGCGATCCCATCCTCTGAGTGTCCCTCTGTTTCCATGATCCCATTTCCTTAGCTGGGGATGGGAATGCACTGCATTACTTACAGAGGGCTGCAGAGCCTTTAGCTTACAAGATCAGAGTTAAGACCTCACTGTTTTTGTTTGTAGTCTCTTTAGAGTTAAGTCAGCCATCAGCACAGCACCAATTTTCCATCAGTTTGAGTCCAGAGTCAGTCTTTTCCAATAGAAAATGTGTTCTGACTCTGGCATCCATAGCATGTCCCGTGTGTTGACCCCACAGCAGCCATGTGTCCAGCACATGTGTGGCCATAGGAGAAGCTGTATGGATTTCTGTATCCCTGAGTGAAACATGAGATCACAAATGGAAGAGATTCAGATCCAGAAATTTTTGCTAGCTCAAAGTATTTGGAATTTAAAGTAGAAATACTTTGCTTTTAATTTTTTTTCTTCTCTCCAGTACTAGTACTTCACTGCTTTACAACCCTAAACCCTAGAAGTCAGGAACCCCATATTCGAAAACCCAGAGTGGTTCTTTTTCAGTGCTGAAGGCAAAATCCGTGGATGGGAAGAGAGACTTTGCCTGAGTTTGTGAGACTTTCTTAAAAGCAACACAGAGGAAAAGTTGTTCTTGAGATTGCCACAGCCACAAATTTACCACTAGTCTGACAAGTACTCTGTGAATGCACTAAGTAAACTGCTCTACAAAAGCTGAATATCTGTAGTTTATTTCAGTGTATATTTTGGAAGGAGTGTTGGCTTATTTTATCATTCCCAGCCCTGACACCCACTCCTTTTTTAGTGACTTGTGAAAATCCGTTAATCTCTTTGGTTTTGTTTCCCTCTCTGTAAAAAGAAGCTCTAGTGCTGCCTCAGTGCAAGGTTGGAGACCTTTGCTGTGGGTTTTGGGGGCCGCTGGGCACGGCTTCTGACCTCTGTGAGCCACATCACCTCATTCCCAGAGGTACCTTGCAGATGAGTACGCTTAGCTGTTCAAAGCAAGAACGCTGGAAAAAAAGTCTGGAAAAAAACTTCAGATTTTAATTGATACATTCATTATTTCATGCTAGCAAAGTGGTGTTTGTTGTGTTTTCCCTCCCCCCTTATTCAGAATCCTGTCAGCATATGAGGTTGTCACCTTTTCAGCTGTTTCTTCGTCTGAAGTGGGATGGACAAAATTACATCCAGGAAAACTCTCTACTTCATCTGTAAAAGTTGAATATCTTTTTCCCTGCTTGGCTGCAGTGCTTGTTTTTCTATTCTCTTAATTATGTATAAAGCATTTTCATCCATTTGCCAGCAAATATGACATAATCCGTTTATTTTCAAGCAGTGTACCATTCCATACAATTCAGAGAACCTCTGTTTTCCAGGGTAACTGGCTACTTGAGGAAAATTACGCCAAAATTATGAAGTCTCAAGTTCCATGCTGGCTTCAGCAAAGTCTAACTCTAAAATAACTCACTGATGACTGTAAGTGTTAGTTTAGGGTTGGTGAAAGCAAAGTTTGGCATAAACTCCTTTTGGCCAAGTGAAACCTGTGCCAGGGAGAGGGTAACGAAACCTGCTGTGTTTGTGTGCTGTGAGTTTGCAGTGGAGCAGGGGAAATGTCTGCTCTGATGTTAAATACTGTGTGTTGTAGGTGTGTCTTGTAGGTTCACAGGGATTATGCATTGGTTGGGTTCTTAAACTGCTGATTCTGAGATCAATCCGCTGCTTGCACCTCCAGTGCTGACACTTCTGCTTTTTTGTTGCTGATTCCTTGATTGCAGGATACGGGAGGTTAAATGAGTTATTGGCTGGGTTACTTTTCAAGGGTGTTCTCTGAAGCTCTGATGATCCTTGAAAAGGCAAAAATCTGATATTCCCGAGTCTGTGACTAACTCAGATGCTTCATCCTCTGGCTGTGCCACTTTGTGGAGTGTTGGTGGAACAACCTGCACCCTGGTCGTCACCCTGGCTGGCACCTCACAAAACCTCTGCATGCTTGGGTGCTGGGGGGGACCACACTTTGTGTGGGTGCTGAAGAGCAGGGTCTGCAAACTGCCTGGAGGATGGACACAGAGGGAAGCTCAGGCCCCAGATGTCAAACTCAGTTTAACAGTGCAGTGAAGATACGATGTGGTGAAGAGACTGAGCTTCCTGGAGGCACGGAAGTGCTTGGAAGCCGAGGCTGAAGTAATGAAGTCCTTGAAGGGAGCATGAGTAAGTCCCTAAAGCCTGGGTGGTGAGTGCAGTGTTATGTAAGATCACAGAAAGTGACCTTAAATCCCACCCAGTGCCACCCCTGCCATGGCAGGGACACCTCCCACTGTCCCAGGCTGCTCCAAGCCCCAGTGTCCAACCTGGCCTTGGGCACTGCCAGGGATCCAGGGGCAGCCCCAGCTGCTCTGGGCACCCTGGGCCAGGGCCTCCCCACCCTCCCCGGGAACAATTCTTCCCTAATATCCCATCTATCCCGGCCCTCTGTCAGTGGGAAGCCATGACCTCTACTCCTGTCACTCCAGGCCCTTGTCCAAAGTCCTTCTCCTGCTCTTTTGTAGGTGTGCTCCACTAGAATGACAGCCTGGCTCCCAAACCATCTCCTCCTGTGGTTATCCTCTGCAGCCATTTGCCATTTTATCATTCAGAGACAGTAGCAAACCACTTGGAACCATGCTGAGCATTTGATTTATTTGTTTTTAGTTTTCCTGTATTACCTTTTCTGTATGGTTCTTTTTAATGTTAATGCAAACTGTAAAGCTGGTGCATGTGGCTTGACTTGAAGACAGATTGTCCTGACCTGCACTCGTCCTCTCCTGTCATTTCCTGACCATATGGCAGGCAGCAGCATCCTGGGATATGTGTTTTGTGGACAACATTAGCTTCCTTCAGGTGGCTCCCGGTAGCAGCAGCAGCAGCTTGGAATATCTTTGGATGAGCCTGGAGAGAGCACAGGTGGATTTCATGCCTCTGTCTTTCCAGGAGCATCTGGCACACAGGTAGCTTTTGCTATTGTGTTCTGAAGTTTCTTTGCTTTTGCTACTGTGGGTCAGATTGAAAAGTGGTTTTAAAGCAGAAATTATTTTCCTTTGCTGGAGAGAGGTGTTTAGCCCTGTGCATTCTTGGAAGGCCAGGCTGGACAGGCCTTGGAGCAGCCTGGGCTGGTGGAAGGTGTCCCTGTCCATGGCAGGGGGTGGCACTGATGGGCCTTAAGTTCCCGTCCAACCCAAGCCATTTGGGATTCTCTGACTTCCCAGCAGCTCTGCACCTGAGTGACCAAGACGTCGCCTCAGCAGGTGGCAGTGTTCAGTGGGATCAAAAATGCAAATCCCTTATTGGCTGTGATGTGATTTGCCTGGGAGGTGGCACCTGGATCTCGTGTCCGAGCTGTGGAGCTGTGCTGCCCCCAGCATTCCCCTGGAGCTCTTGGGCCAGGATTTCTCCTGGTTTCTACCAGCGTGTTCACTTTGTTTTCTCATGTCCTATCCCCAGCCACTAGAGAAGGAAGTCTCCATCCTTTGAAACATTCAAAAGCCATCCAGATGTGGTTCTGGGCAACCTGGTCTTGGTGGCCCTGCTAGAGGAAGGGGGCTCTGATGACCTGCAGAGGTTCTTTCTGTGGTTTTTGTCTTGTGGTGCTGAATGACCAGTCCGGGGGTTGATGTGAGAAAGCCCCTGGACAGCAGTGGTGTTGGCTGCCCCTGGGGACAGCCCTGGGGCTGGGAAGAGGAGGAGCTCCAGCAGCAGCAGGAAGGCCAGCCTGCCTGCAGGTTTGCTGATCTAGGGCAGTGCCTGGGTCCCCTGTGAGACACAAGATATAAAACATG
Source organism: Pardalotus punctatus (assembly GCA_013400915.1). Lineage (NCBI taxonomy): Eukaryota > Metazoa > Chordata > Aves > Passeriformes > Pardalotidae > Pardalotus > Pardalotus punctatus. The sequence goes on along the minus strand of VZTX01019646.1, from coordinate 24,090 downwards.
GCAGCTCTTCTCCTCGTGAGCAATTTGTTACAGATCCTTGGTTGACTTTTCTTGCTGTACCTCCTGACTGTATTTTAAAAGCAGATTCTGTGCTAACGTTTTTCATCCCGAAGGTAACTGACTTGCTTGTACAGAGGCTGTAGAAAAAGCAGTCAAGAAATTTACTTCTGTTTCTATTCCTCTGTGTCTGTACTACATGTTATAAACACCTGGGATTTTATCATCCTTGAAGTTGCCCAGTTTTCCTGTAAGCAGCCAGTAATTCACAGCCTGCCGAGGAGAGCAGGAGTGTTTATGATGTGCCTGTGCCAGCCTTGGCCCTGTTACCTTGCTCTGTAAGAAGATAACTGAAGTTATTCTTAGTGTCAAAAGCTCTGCGAGTTTCTGGGTGCACAGACAGCTCATTGTGCTGCCTGCTGGGACAGTGCTGGGGATTACACAGCAAGGTTTTAGTGGGGGGTGTTGATCCTGGGGGGGTGTTGGCACTGACCCTTCCAGCAGTGGTGAAAGGGGAACGGTATTCTGTCGGCTGAGCGTAAACCCAACATGTTTTTCCTGCGCTGCATAGCAAACTCTGACTTAGGTGTGATAGATTTTTTTGTTACCTTTCACAAGCAAACTAGAAATAGTTCACAGACATCTGCTGGTCACAGTTTGAAAACTACTGTTCTCAAGCTACCCTGAAGCTGAATTCCTTTGGAAAACGTCTTGCTGACTTTGTCTGCTTCTGTAATCACAGAATCAAGGAATGGTTTGGGTTGGAAGGGACCTTAAAGCCCATCCAGTGCCACCCCTGCCATGGGCAGGGAAACATTCCACTATCCCAGGTTGCTCCAAGCTCCATCCAGCCTGGCCTTGGGCACTTCCAGAGATCCAGGGGCAGCCACAGCTTCTCTGGGCAGCATTGATAAATCTGATACCTGGTCCAACACACCCTGAGGGTGATCAGCTCCAGGGGCAGGGATGGAATTACCATTCCTGACTGAGCTTAGGTTGGTCTGTGTTCTGTATCATCTGCTCCTGGTGGGAGCATTGCAGATCCTTGGGGTGGAAAGAGTTTCACTGTGTAAGCAGTGAGGAAAAACTTAATTAAATTGTCTTAACTGCTTCTGCCTGCACACGGCAAGCCTGGAGCTCTCTTGGGGTCCAAACCTCTAAACTTGGCACAGCTCCCTGTGTGAGAGCACGGCAGAAAGAGCTGTTGGTTTGACAACAACGCTGTGCACCTTGACAGCAGCACTGGGATTTCTCCGTGTGTCTGTAACAATCCATTCATCTGCACATGCTGCTGCTGCAGCCCTCTCCGTGCCCAGACAGTGAGCCCTTTCATGGAGGAGAAGTGCAGAGTCATATTTCTGAGTGCAAATTAGCCGGGGGATTGTTTGTAGTGCGGGCTCGGCCAAGCTCGTCTCTGTGAGCGGCTGCAGTGCTGGAGCGGGGAAGGTGTGGGTGGACACCCCGTGTGTGCAGGATATCAGGAAAATGTTCTTCTCCAGAGGTGCTGGGCACTGCCCAGGCTGCCCAGGGAATGGGGACATTCCCAAATCTGCCAGAGCTCCAGTAGCGTGTGGCCAGCGCTGCCAGGGATGGACAGGGTGGGGTTGTTGGGGGTCTGGGCAGGGCTGGGCTTGGACTCAGTGATCCCTGGGGGTCCTTTCAAACTCAGCATATTCCACGATTGTTGACCAAAGGAGCCTTCTCAGAGGTGGGCACAGAAAAGCCCAAGGTGCCACAGTCAGCTCTGCAGGTCTGGTGTGGCCCCTGCAATGTGACTGCAAAGGTGCCATTTTTCAAGCTGTTATTTTACAAACACGTACCTGGATGCACAAATCCAGCCCTGCTGAGCTGGAAGGTGTCTCCCAGTGTTTGTGCCATATTTTTTCAGTTGTCACTCACACACCAGACGTTTTACTGTCGAGGTTTTCTTCGGGATGTGTCTGTGCACCTGAGTATGTAGGCAGGTAGCAGCCTGCTGGAGACAGCTCTGGAGGGCTTGCTGCTCCTGTCCTGTCCACAGTGCTGTTCAGCCTGCAGCTACACAGGAATTCCTGGTCCCCTGGAGAGGCACAGGCTGTGGCTGGAAACCAGCCCTGAGTGCAGAGCTGACCTCAGACAGACCTGTTGGGGGTGGCAGTCCTGTTGCAGGGTCTGCATGGGGGGGTTGTTGAAAGCCTTCTGACAAAAACTGTAAATTACTGAGCAGAGTGAAGGGCTTCCCTCAGCCCTCGGGAGGCTGGTGGGCTGTGTTCTGCAGGGGAAAAAAGTCTGTGTTTTGGTGATCTTTGCATCAGGCTGTGTATAAAGTTTGGAAGTTCCAGAGAGTCTGATGTAAAAATATGGAATAGCATTGGTCTTCATTAACTATTTAAATTCGAGCATCTCCTGCCCTTCTAAACATAGCAGTTTTTCTTCTCTCCAGAGACAAAATCCTTCTGGATAGCCAAACATCTTTTGCCATTTTGTTTGTTGGAAGAGCAGTTTATGGCCTGTTCTTACATTTCTCCCGTGGTTCTTCCCTACTCCAAATGCTTTTTGACCTCTTCTCCAAATGCTAAATTTGGGGTTCATCTCAGAGAGTGCTGCTGCCACTCACTGAGTTCTTCCTCTTGTTCTGTTACTCTGTTGTTTTGGGTTTGTGATGGCCTCAGAGAAAAGCTGGCTGAAAACCTTTCGGAAGAATGGCTTTATTGTTGCCTATCAGCAAAGTTTTCACATGAAAGGGTCGGTTATTGTGTAGAACTCTCTCCAGTGTCACACAGAACATCCTGCCAGTTTCCAGATCACAGAGCAGATTCTCAGTACGTAAAAGAAGTTGTCCATTGCTCCAGAATTAGCTTGGTATGTTTCTTATTGCTGCTTGAACTCCTAATTAATGACACGAATTAAAATATTCCTTTTTCCTTCCCTAATTTTTTCTGGTGGTCCATGGTGTGAGTGTTCTCTCCAGGGGTGAGGCAGGCTCTGGGAGCTCGACACTGCTCTGTCTGAGGCTTGGTGCCGAGACCCAGAGCTTTTCAAGTATTTCTGTTTTGGGGGACCCTTGGCAATGTGGTGAAGGCCCATATTCAATGTGACCATGAAGAAATCAGTGGTACTGAGCACCTAAATGTGAAACTCGTCCATTTTTTTGTTAGCCGAGCCAAGAGTATTTCTAAATCCCAGTGTTCCTTCCCAGTGGCTTCCACACTTGCATTAATCTCGAACAGCTGCATCAGCTGGGGTCTGAGTTAGTTGCTGGGAACAAGCTATCCCTTCAGAAATGACACAACTGTTGCAATTAATTCCTCTTTTCAACAGTCGATTTCAGAGGCCAGTCACCACCCTGATCCTGCATGTATGGGATTTCCTGGGCTTTCCTTAGGGAGCTTGTTCCCTTGAAGCCGAGTCTGCTTGGAAATACTCACAAGGTGCAGCTGTTTTTTTGTTTCTTTTAAAGCTTAGCAGCAGGATGAGCATGGGGGGACCTCAAACAAGACAGAGAGGACTTGGGATTGAAGCAGCAGAAACCTCCTTTGCACTGTGAGAGAATTCCTGTTGCATGGATTGCCAGGGAAGGAGTTACACCGGGATTTTTGACTTTTGGCATGAGTGAGCCATAAGGGTTGATTTAGATTAGATATAAGGGGCTTGGAGCAACCTGGGACAGTGGAAGGTGTCCCTGCCCATGGCAGGGGTGGGACAAGATGAGCTTTAAGGTCCCTTCCAACCCAACTCATGCTGGAATTCCATGATTCTGTCTTGGGGAGCGAGGGAAAAGAAAGTGAGGGATTTCTTGAGGTAGCATGGAAAGAGCAAAGATCCTGGTGTGTACAGAAGTATGTACACACTTACATACATCTGTGAGTCATTCGCTCGGACTTGGAAGATCATCGAAGGTTTTTAAATCAGTGCTGCTGCCAGCAAAATCCATTATCCACAGCTGCTGAAGGGCATGGGGAAAGAGTTCGAGGGGAGCCCTGTGCGCTGCATTCCTGTGCTGTGAGGTCCTGTTCTTGTACAGCTGCCCAGCCCAGGGAGCAGCGCTGCTCGTGTTGCTGCTTCCACGCTCCCACGCAGCTCCCTGCCACCCATCTGCGATCACATGGCTTGGGGACCGAGTTAAAATAATTAAAAAACAAAAGAAGGTACTTCCAAAAGTCTGTCCTTAATTAAGGAAACCCTAGAACAAATGCCAAGTCCCTGCAAAGCCAAAAAATCTTACATATACATTAGATTTTTGGCAACTTATTTAAATGCTTAAACAGCTCTTTGAACTTGGGCTGAATGTTCAGGCCCTGTTAATGAAGTGTGCGAGCATAATTGTGCTAAAATAAGTGGTTTAGATGGTTTAGGTGTGTCCTGAGTCTCTGGACTGCGTTGTTTGGGTCTGGCTCAGTGGTGTCTCATGGCTGTTATCCCTGATCCCATTGGTGCCTGGGGGATTTGAGGTATCAGGTCTCAAAGTCACAGATGTGAGGCAGGGCTGGCAGACCAGAAAATGAAAATCATGTATTATTTGAGTCCACTCTCTGCTGGATGAGCAAGAGCCATATCTGCCTGTTGGTGGGGGAATGTTTGGAAAGATACAGGGAGCCCTGCTTGGTTTGTTGCTTTTTGCAAAGATCCTGGGCAGGAGAACGTGGAGTAAGTGACAGTAACTCCATTTAGAATCATACAATAGACTCATCAAATGGCTTGTGTTAGAAGGGACCTTAAAGCTCATCTCGTTCCACTCCTTGCCATGGGCAGGGACACCTTCCACTGTCCCAGGGTGCTCCAAACCCTGTCCAGCCTGGCTTTGGACGCTTCCAGGGACTCAAGCTGTGGTAAAAACAGACATTTTCACAGCTGAAGTTAAATCCCTCTTACTGGGCTTCAGAAGTGTTTTACTTCTGTCTTGTTTTGAGGTTTTTTCCTTCCTCTTTAGGATCCATCCCTTCTCTTCCAGTCTCTGCTAGCTGCACTGTTTTCTAGTCGAGGTAATTTATCACTGGCTCCTGGTGGAAACTGCCACTTCAGGAGAGTTTATATTTTGACTTGGTTTTCTAAGCCTGGCAGCTTTCAGACAAAAAGAGCAGGGAGAAATGACTCGTCTGTTACTTTATTTACAGCTTGTTTTGGGAAATCTCAATCCAAATTTATGTTTGACTCATATTAGGGCTCCGTGGCTGGACTCTGCTTTTTCAGTTATTTTTGGCACGGCTGATCTCACACCCAGCATGAGCAGGGCAGCCTGGGTGACAGGAGCTCAGCTCCACTCAGACCAGGAGCTCTCAGGGCTGCCTCAAGGGACTGAAAGCCAGAGGCTTTTATGCAGGATCTAAACAATTCAGAGGCTGAAACTCCCATCCTGTGCTCTATTCATTGTGTGTTATTAGTGCTGTGGTAAAAAATGTGGGACTGCTGGAGTAGTGGCTGGGGCTGGATGAAGTTGTGTGGATTTTCCAATGTTCTGGGGTTTGAAACCTGTGCAGTCTCCCCAAAGAATTGAAGCTCAGCTCAGAAGGTGCTCAGGAGGATGCTGAGTCCTGCTCTGCAGCTGAAGCTTCCCCTTTCCCTGCCCAGACTGTATCAAATCCCTCCATGTCCTTGAATATTCGAGCACCTCTGTTAGCAGAAGTTCTGGAACAGAGCACACAGAAATGTGCTTCCCCCATCACTTTGGTTTGTGCTGTAACCTCTCTCTGAATGTTTTATTGCTGCTCAGCTCCGTGGAAAATGGCCAAGGGGAGCTGCTGGTGCTTTTGTCACCAGTTTCTGTGTTGCAGTTGTTAGGAATGATCTACTAACAGGCTTTCCATTGACTTTGGGTTTTGCTTTGGAGGAGACCCTGTGGGTTTAGGGCACGTGGCCAACCTATGGCTCTTGCTTCAGTGGAGCTCAGTATTGGACCACATCCCATAGCAAGCCTCGTGGGTGAATTGAATCGCTGGCTGCAGGCAGAGAAGGAACCAAGGGAGACGGTTAAAATGGATATCCCTGGGGTTTCCTGGGACTTGGTTGCATTCCCAACTTAGTTCTGCAGTGTGTGGAAGCAGCAGGAGCCCGGAAAGCCACGTGCATCCTCTTCACATGAAGCATTTTCAGTGCAGCCCCAGCATCAGCAGCATCCTGCCCACTGCCATCCTTTGCTTGTTCCCACCAGGGTGGTGGGATGGGACCACTCCAACCTGGGTGTGCAGGTTTGGCTCTCACAGCCATAAGGGGTGACCCCAACACCCTCCTCAAGCCCAGCAGGCTTCAGAACACTGATGGAAAGGGGAAGGGGGTGTGCAGGTTTGGCTCTCACAGCCGTAAGAGGTGACCCCAACACCCTCCTCAAGCCCAGCAGGCTTCAGAACACTGATGGAAAAGGGAAGGAGCCTCCTCACAGCTTTTGTTTTTGAAAGCTGCCTGCCTCCAGTCCTGACTCAGGTGAAGCACTGACTCCTGTTCGAAGCCGTCCCTCCTGCCCTGTTTGCTAAAGGGAATGGTAAATGTTAAGTTCAGTAGGAAAATTACTGCAGGACTCTGGCTGTGGAGTTTGCCACAACTTGTGTCACAGCATGCCCCGTACTCTGACACGCCAGCCGCACACAGGGTACATTTTGTCCTCAGTATTTTTCCTATACAGATGGTGAAGGTGAAAATTTTCTCCTCTGACCCAGTGCCTGAGGTAAATAAACTGTAAATAGCTTGGGAGAACAGGCCAGAGTGTGAAGAAGTGAAAAAGGGGGATTGTTATTTTTAATTCCCTTTTTGGGGAGGAAAAGAGGAGCACAACCATCAAAGCCTAAATTAATTCCCCCTTGCAAACATAGTTTGAGGAGACATTATCAAGCTAAAAATACAAGCAGTTTGTAAAAGGAGCCGTTTTCCTCATACGCTGCTACTCACATTACTTAATTAAAATAGGAGGTGCTTCGTGTCATGCTTTTCTATTCCTCTATGTATGATCCATGAATCTTTTTGGGAGGGGGTACTTTGCTGAGCGTGAACAATGAGTGCTTGTGTCCATGGTGCAACTCCTGGTTAGAGCCAAAGTAAATATTGAAGTGGTTGTAGTTATGCCGACATAAGCCCCTATATGAACATTCTCACTCAAACTTTTCAAAAATTTAAATTCTGTTTATTGGGAACGGGTTTAAATCCGAGTGGAAAAAGCTGCCATGTTACTGGAATAGAGGTGTCCATCTGGAGGTGTGTTCTGGTCTATTTATTAAACCTTATTTTCTGAAAAGAGTGGCAGGAATTAGAATTTTTTTTTCCTCCATTTTTTCCTGGTTGTGTTGCATGGCTTCAGGTTGTAGATCTTATAAGGGACTTTTTTTTTCTGATTAAATTCCAGATGTTTTTATTCAGCTCTTGAAAATGGTGTTGCTGACCCAGTCAAAAAACAGGATTTGAACCTGATGCCAGGTCAGCAGTATTGCTGGTAGACTCACAGACAAATAATAGTGCTGTGCTCACCAACCTGCTTTGAGAAAATACATGAAAAAATCCAAACACTGCCTCAGTCTAAGGACCGTATGGACAAGCGATGCTCTTGGTGAGCTGAGTGGAGCTGGGTTACAGTGATCCACTCTCCTCATCCTGTCAAGTGCAGATCATGGACCAGTAAGGATCAGAGGATGGAGTAAAAACACTTTAACAGGGCAGGCAAGTGGGGAGAGGTGATAGAATCTCTCGTGTGCTGTGTTTTCACCGTCAAGCTGAAGTCTGAGCTGTGTCCTCAGCTTCTTGAAGTCCTACAAACTGCCAAAGAAGAAGTGTTTGTAATGTGGAGTGTCCTGATGTGCCTCTCAGGGCCTGAGGAGCTCTTGCTCCCAGTGAGAAGTCCTGTTTACATTTTAATTACCTTGTTTTTCTTGTGCAGGGGTTGACATTTCAGAAAAAAAAAAAAAAAAAAAGGGAGGAAAAAAAAAGAGGGAAAAATAAAGTATGTGCCTGTTTTTCCACACAGTATTATTGCAAACACCATAGCTGCTGTTTTTTTCTGGGGGGAAAGGTGGACTGGTTCAGCTACTACAATAGGAGTCAGTGCTGATGCTGTTTGATCTTAAATTAATTATTCTGGAACTAATAGTGATAGTTGCTTTTGTAATGACTTGGGTTGTTTGGGTTTTTGAGGGGGTGTTTTTGGTTAGGTTTTGGGTTTTTTTGGGTGGGTTTTTTTTTGGTTGGGTTTTTTGAGCTCAAAGCTGGAAAAACAAAGGTTTGCCAAACTGCTAGTCATAGGGCATGTTTCATCCAGGGTGGAACAGACTTTATTGCCTTTGAGGACTTTTGGGCTTAGAAATGCTGCTGGGTGGACAGTCCTGGAGAGAGCTGTCCCTCGTTTGTGCCAGAGCCTTGGCTCATCCATGTCCTCGAGATGTCTACTGGGATGTGAATTCACCTTCTGTGTATCACCATGACAGCCTGGGCAGTAAAATCATAGAATCATGGAATGGTTTGGGTTGGAAAATGCCATTTTTCTTCCAGCAGATTCCTTGTGGGTAGATCTAGAGTTCCCTTCAGCTCCCATTTGCACATCTCACTTCTGGCTGGAGGATGTTGGCTGATGGTGTCTGCAGGGTGAATTTTGTCAAGAGCCTGCTGCCCTACCAGGGGCAGGATGGAGAACTCCAGGTGTGATGGGAAGAGCATCCTTCAGCCCCCTCTTTGGGCTTGGGGAGGCTAAGAATGTCTTGCTCTAACTCTCCCAATTGCTGTCATTCAACTTCAGGTTTTCCTCTGCTGATCAGAGGTTTGGGCTTCATGAAGCAGCTCTGAGCAATTGAGGAAACAGCTTTCCATCGTGGTAGTCATTTTCTCTGCGGTGGGATGACTCCATATTTTTATGTTGTCAAGGAAATTTGTGTTTCGTTTCAGAGCTCTGGGTTTCTATTGCACATCCCTGCAAACAGCTCCCCATCTAAAATATTTTGGACTTGTGTGTGCACACAGTTGAATGGAGAAGGATCTTCTGGCTGAGATGGAAGCAGCCAACATAAAACTGAGATTAATTTGACATGCATGCAGCTGAAGCTTCCCCTTTCCCTGCCCAGACTGTAGCAATTCCTTCCACGTGTCCCCACTGATCTTATGTGAGGTTAGAAGGACTGGGATGAGGTTAGAAAGACTGGGATGAGGCTTGCTGAGGGAAGCAGGCACATGGACCTGACCCCATGGGAGCTGTGTGCTAACTTTAAGGGTCTCCATGGTTCTCAAGGCTGATTTGGACCTGGCAAAGAGGATGTTGTGGGATGAACTGTGGTGTTCCCCAGGGTGGCTGCCATCGTCTCAGCCTCATTTGTGTGATGCCCAGTTGCAGAAAGACCTTCTTGGTGCCACTACAGCTGCAGTGATGACCATGAACATGAAGCCATTTTCCCAGTTCTCTGGTATTTTAAGAATTCTGGAGCTGTTGTTTGCTGAGTGTGCAGCTGGAGCGTGGGAGGAAAGCAGAGCGAGACCTGTGAAAGGCCTTGGTGGCTGTGGGAACCCAAGGAAGTGTGTGAAAATGGGCTCCTGGGGATGAGCTTCATCCATAGAACACATGGAGCAAGTTGGACGTGTCCCAGGTCAGCCCTGTGACTGTTTTAGTCCGGTTCAAACACCGTTGCAGACTAGATCTACAGTGCAGCATGAGCCAGGGCCTTGGTCAAAAGCAAACCCTGAAGCCATGACTAAGTCCAGCCTTGCTGTGTCACAGGAGAGCACTTAGTGACACGGGAACCAGCCTCTCTTCACTTGCTGAACTCTCACTATTTATTGTTTCAACAGACAGGAATAAATATTCAACAAATAAACCTCCTGGCCTTAAGTGATTGTGGTGTTCTGATGATAAATAAACTGAAAATCCAAGTTCTCGGTTCTTTTTTAATTTAAAGCAGGCTAGACCCCATGGGAATGGTATGTTCCTGTTGCATGAACTGAAAAGGGTTCATGCCCTGGTTTTCATCTGTAGGGTCATATGGTGGCTTGGGGTGGAGGTATTTTCCTGAAATAGCTTTGGAGTAGCTGTAGGGTTTGGGATGTGGCTCCTTTCTGCTTGTCCTGCTCTGGCTTTAAGTAAGGTGGAGGATGCTCTGGGAAGTGCCTTTGGGTCTCTGGAGCTGGAGGATGAAACAAGAAATTTATAGCAGTTGAGGGGGCTTCCAGCACCCTCCCCTCAGTGATGGGTTTCACACTGTCTTTTGTGTCTCCACAGGACCTTTTGGGACTGCTTACACTCCCAGAGGAGTGGAAAGGGATTATAAATTCCCAGTGGAGCTTGCTGAGCTGTGCCCTGCCCCAGGGCTGTGCTTTCCTGCCCATTCCAGCCAGGAAAAACGAGCAGCCCTTTGGGTGACAGGAGTTTGTGGTGGGATCTGCCGTGGGTGTGCAGAGCCCATAGAATCATGGAGGCAGATGGGGAGGAGCAGATGGGATGGGGCTTGGCTCAGCCATCCTGTGACCCAAAGAGAGCAGCGTGTGGCCCCTGTGGGAGCGTTCCCATGGGATTGCTGTCAGGGATGGGAATCTGTGCCTCCTGTTCCAGCCCCTGCAGCTCAACCCTGAGGGAAAAAACCATTCTTCAGTGAGCGCTGGGTCCCTTCCCTGCACCTACAGCACATTTCCATGATTTGTTTCAGTTATTAAACTGTTCTTATCTCAGCCCACAGGTGTTGTTCCCTTTCCTGATTCTCCTCCCCATCCCATGGGAACCAGTGTTCCGTTGCCAGCTGGGGTTAAACCCTGACGGTGTGTCTTGTCTTTTCCATGGCTGGACGGAACAGAGCACTCCCTGGTGAAGCAGGGATTTAGGCAGAGGACACAAACCTCGTGCTAACGCTTTTCCTTTGCTCTTGCTTTGCCAGGGCAGCCACTGACCACAACATTGACAACACCACAGCGATCCTCAGGGAGTGGCTGAAGAATGTGCAGCACCTGTACCACGACGTGGAGTGGAGGCCCATGGAGGAACCCCCGTGAGTACCAGGGAGGGGCTCTTGGCTGCACAGCCCAAATTCCCGAGGTTTTCTCTTTCCAAACCAGGAGCTGTGCTAAATGTGCAAGTATTAAAATGTGGATTTGGTTTCTGGGGTCTGTCCCATTAAAGTTGTGTTCTTATGAAAAAGGTAGGTTAAGGTCTCTGACTTCAGTGAAGCACCTCATGCAGAATTTCATGGAAGAAACTATTTTCCATTCAGTTACTTAGCATCTGTAGCTGCTCTCTTTGCACGGTAAACAAATTACATCAAGAGCTACAGGGAATTAAAACGGTCATTCTTTATTTGCAAGGAAGCAGAGAAATTATAGCCCATTCCATTGCATCTATGAAAGCTCTGAGACATCAAATATTCAGTAAGTGCTGAGCCAGAGGACTAGATTTAATTCAGCATATTATGCGTTTGCATGACTTGCAGGACCATTGCTTTGAAATATGATGTGTTGCGTTTTTATTACTTTAATTTTTATTTATTTTTAAGATCAGCTGTTCCTCGATTTGTTCTGTTTTCTATTTCTTCCATCAAGGAAAATTACATCAGTTTCCCCTTCCTCTAGGCTTGCTTTTGTATTTGAGTTCCTCGTTGCAATGGTGGGGAATTTGTGGTACAAACCCCTAGGGAATGCTGGCTTTATTGACATTTTTAATCCTTTCATTTAAATTGAGTTTTCTTCATCCTGCCAAACTTGGCTTTTTTTAAGTTCCGCAAAAAGCTTTAGAAATTCTTAGCTCCTTCCCTGACTTACGCTGGCCCTGTTTCAAAGTCCTGGATTTTTATTCCTCGCAGGGATCTGCCCCTAAATTCCCTTTCATCTTTGCCACAGAGCCTTTTGCTTGTGGAGCTGATGCTGGAGGCAGAGCCCCGCTCGTGACTCTGCTGGGGTGCACGTTGGAAATCCAGGAGCTGTTCTGGGGTGTGTTAGCAGTTCCTAAGGATGCCCAGAGCCCGGGGGAGGCTTCCCCTTCACCTGCCATCCCTGCTGGGAGCTGGCTTTGCAGCCTGGCCGAGGGCAGATGAGGTCATCACCAAGGGTCAGGCGAGGTCAGCGAGCTGCGGGTCAGCTCGGACGGGTCCCCTGTCCCCGCTGCCGCAGGAACTCCTGGGCTGGATGGTGCTGCTGTGCTGGGTGCTCAGAAAACACTGTGGCCCTGCTTGTTCTCTGGTGCCCTCTGTGCTCATGCCAGCACAGAACTTGGAATCGTTCTCCCTCAAAACCTCTGCTGGGTTGCCTGAGGTGACTCGAAGGCTGTTTTGCTTTCATAATGAAGGCAGCAAGGGAACTCTTTCTTTTTTTTTTGGGTTTTTTTTGACTGGTGTAATAAAGCCCAGACATAGATTACAGGCACTTTTTTTATTATTTTGTAGGTCTTACCCAGAAGAAATTGGGCCAAAACATTGGCCAAGCTCCCGATTCACTCACGTGATGAAGCTGCGACAGGCTGCCCTGCGCGCTGCCCGGGAGAAGTGGTCAGACTACGTCCTGGTAAATACCAAGTTTGATTTATTAGCTGGCCTCAAGCCAAAGCTTTCTGCGTGGTCACTTGGATACTGGAGGCTGTCGAAAAGTTTCCCCTCCATCTAAAGACAAATTGAGATGTTGTGGGTCATTTCTTGGTCTGGTGAGCCAGAGACTTTGCAGCGAGGGAAGTGAGTCCTTGGGTAGGCTCGGGGGTTTTTCCACAGGCATCAGGATTGAGCACAGTCCTGGTGGTGGGATGTGCCTGCAAGGGTCCCCCATTGTGAGCCCCCACCTGGTGAAATGTGAGGGAAATAGTTGTGCAGAGCAGTTGAGGGAAGGTGCTGCCTTTGGTCACTGTGAGGGGGTGTTGCACAGCCTCCAGGCAGGGTGAGCTGTGAGGGCAGCTTAGGAGCTGTTCTTGATGCTCCTCACAGAATAAACTTACCCTGAATTTTCAGTGATGGTATTTTTCCCTCTCAGCTCCCTGGTCCCTGTGCTGGTGTGGAGTCAGGGCAGCACTGCCCATCTCACTGCTGTGCCCAGGGGCAGCTGCCCTGGGTTTCCCTGTGGCATCCCTGTGCCCTATGGAGTCAAACCCACCAGATCGCTGCTTTTAGGGTGGTTTTTTGCTGGCCTCATGGAATCACAGGATTGTTTAGGTTGGAAAAGTACCTGAGGTCTCTGAGTCTGGTTCACCATTAAGCCCCATTCAAAGTGCCACGTGCACACATTTTCCAAACATTTCCAGGGGTGGTGACTCCACCCCTGCCCTGGGCAGCCTTTCACAATGCCTGACCACTCTTCCAGAGGAAATTTTCCCTAATACCCAATCTGAACTTCCCATGGTGCAGACCCTGACCCCCCCCGGCTGTCCCCTCCTGTCAGGAGCTGTGCAGAGCCACAAGGTCCCCCCTGAGCCTCCTCTTCTCCAGGCTGAGCCCTTTCCCAGCTCCCTCAGCCACTCCTGGGGCTCCAGACCCTTCCCCAGCTCTGTTCCCTTCTCTGGACATGTCACAGCCCCTCAAGGTCTTTTCTTCTTGTGAGGGGCCAGAGGTGCCCCAGCAGTGCCAGCACAGGGGATGGGCACTGCCCTGGGCCTGTGGCCACCCCAGGGCTGGTCATGGGCCTCTGGCTGCCTCATTCCCAGGAAAGCATCGGGGCAATCATGTTGTTTCACCCATTAACAATTTTCTTTTCCTCTTCCTTCTCTAGTTTGTTGATGCAGATAATTTGCTGACCAACCCGCAGACCCTGAACCTGCTGATAGCAGAGAACAAGACCCTGGTGGCACCGATGCTCGAGTCCCGCTCGCTCTACTCCAACTTCTGGTGTGGCATCACCCCCCAGGCAGGTGACCTCGTGTGGGGTGCTGGGGGCTGTGTGAGTGCTGTCCTCCAGGGGCATCATTTTAGGCCAGTTTTTCTGTATAGTGATGCTAATCCAAGAGGAATTTGCTTTTCTTTCCACAGCTCTCCGTTGTGTCTAAGTTATCTTTCCCATCTGTGAGCAAGATTTATGTAGTGGGGCGACATCCTTTGCCATGTAGGGAGTGTTTGTGCTGAAGGGTGCGTGTGACAGGTACTGGTGCTGAGCCCAAAAATTAGAGTTTCATGTTACCTGGTCAGTGTCACCTTTTCATGTTACTTCTGAACAGCTGTATCGGGTCAGAGCACAGGTTCATTGCAGAATCTACTATTTTAGGGAATGTAAGGATATGGCAAAAAAGTACTTCTCCAAAATACTTTTCTGTCCTCTGGCATTCCCCTTCTGGGTTTTTGAGGAATATATTTGTCTTTAAAGCTCTCAGTGATTTTTTTGTTTCTGCAGAAATCCTTGCCTGAATCTGTTTTTTGGCACCCACACCATCTTATAGCAAGGAGTTCCGCNAAGCTCTCAGTGATTTTTTTGTTTCTGCAGAAATCCTTGCCTGAATCTATTTTTTGGCACCCACACCAGGAGTTCCGTCCAGCAGGCTAAGTAATTGGATAAAAAATAGCAACAAGAGGTCCTGAACTTTCCGAATTCCTGGGAAGTAAATACAGATATAAGAAAAGGGGTGTGGGAAGGTTTACTTGTTTCACTAGGGTTTTTACCTGTGTTTACTTTGTTTGAAAATGGAGATACAAACTTCATAGCAAAGGTATTGATCGTGCTCCAAGTTTGTAATGCTAATTCCTGCGTCAGCCAGGTTTTCCATTGGGGAACGTGGGCCCTGCTGCACAGGCTGAAGTGGATCTCTGCCTGTGTGCACCAGCCCCAGCCCTACCTCTCTGGTGGGAAATTTCCACCACTACCAGCACTAGCTGAGAAAAGGAGAGGGGGGGGGAAAAAGGAAGCAAAGGCATCTCGCAAATTTTGGTTAAAGAAAAAATCCCGCTGGAATGAACAGGGAAGTTCTCCCGTTATTTTTCCCTTTCTCTTGTTTCTGTGTGCAGTCCCTGGGCTTCGTGTGCTCAGCCCTGCTCTCCCAGGGGAGCTGGGGAGGGAATAACAGCTGGAGCACGCCCTGAAGCACGGCCTCCCTCCGGCAGGGAGCCGAGCCCAGCTCCAGACAGGCTGACATTTATCTGTGACAGAGCAAAGCCTGGCAGAGGCAGCGCGGCAGGGTGGGAGCTCTCCTTGCCTCCATGTGGTTTATGAGCAGGGGACAGCCCCAAAAACCCAGGAGAGGGGAGTGCCCAGCACACCTGTGGGTGTTCTCGGGGCTCTGTTGAAGGTGGGGTGTGCTAACCCTTCCTGTGGTGGGAATGCCACTCAAGTCTCTTCCCGGTGGGGTGGCTGTGTTTGGGATATCCCATCCTCACAGGGTGTCTGAGGGGCAGAGGGAGGTGGCAGATCCATAACCAGGCACGTGCACCATGGCCCTGCACAGCCCAGGGCAGAGCGTTTCTGCTGGCTCTGGCATTTGCTCAGCCAGTGCCTGAATGCTCATGGAAAATAGAACATAAATGGAGCTTTAACTTCTTTTAATGACTCATTGTTTCCATAAAGCCCAGAATCTGCTCTGGATTCAACCATCCAGATGTCAATTTGGTGTTCTAAGATTTTCTTGCTGGAGGAATTTGGTGTATTTATTTCCACATGAGCCACACACCGAGGGTGTTGCACCCACAGTGCTGGAGGGCTGGCAGAGCTCCTGGGTACAGAGAATTACCCAGGAGCTGACTGGAGTGTGTCCTTGGGCAGACTCAGGAGTGAGTATCAAACCTGCTTTCCCTGGGATGGAGGAAGCAAGGATTCTTACACAGCTGATGGAGACCAAAATGTTGCCTTCACTGCAGTGGCACCAAATGATTTTTTTTAAAGTCACTGATAGAATTAATTTGCAGGTCCTGTTGTCTGAGATCCTAAATGGGCTTTGTGCCTGTTGAATGTGGAAGATGTCATGAATGCTGAGCGGCTTCCAGGATCAGGCTGCACAGTCTAAGTGCAAAAAGGGTTTTGAAGAGCCAGGAGAAAATTATCTGAGGTTTGAAGTTCCATTGCAGGGGAGTTTTGCAGTGGAAAGGCTTGGATCTCCAAGAGCTGCTAAAAAGCAGAGACAAGGTCAATCTTTAACTTTTGGGATGAAGACTGTTTCTAAATACTTGACTGAGCCCTTTCCAGATGGGAGACACTGAAAAAGCTGAGTTGAGCCCTGGTGAAGCTCTGCTGTTGAGCTCAGGGCATGAGCTTTTGCTAAGGAGCATCTTTGAGCAGGAACCTCTTGTACCAACAGCCCCCTCTTTGTGGTTTCAGGGCTATTACAAGAGGACCTTGGAGTATCCCCTGATTCGGGAATGGAAGAGGATGGGCTGTTTTGCTGTCCCCATGATCCATTCCACGTTCCTCATTGACCTGAGGAAGGAGGCCTCCACCAAGCTGGCGTTCTACCCCCCACACCAGGACTACACCTGGAGCTTCGATGATATCATGGTCTTTGCCTTCTCCAGTCGCCAAGCAGGTTTGTCCAGAGCCTCTGCTGGGGAGGGGTCACTCCTAGAGACACACAGACCCCCACTGCAGGTTCACAGCCCTAAAGCCCTGGGTGCACTTCAGTGGGGACTTCAGACCCTGTTCCCTTTCCTCTCTGGAATGTGGTCAGGGATAACCAGCAGCAGGTGATTGGAAAGGCAGTTTTGGATTGCTGCTGCCTTCAGAGGATGTGGGGGCTGTTCTTGGGATGGGGCAATATTTCAGAGACAAAATGTGTGACTCCACCCTGGTTTGTGTCACAGCGGGTGAGCACAGGTGGGTGCTGGGAGAGTGGAATGTGGTCTTGAGGTGAGGTATTTAAAGTTACTGCTTCCAAAAGATCCATGAGGAAAGGGGTGAGGGCAAGAGACTCTTAAACCATAGAATCCTAGAACAGTTTGGGTTGGGAGGGACCTTAAAGCTCATCTCATTCCACTGCCTGCCATGGGCAGGGACACCTTCCACTGTCCCAGGTTGCTCCAAGCCCCATCCAGCCTGGCCTTGGACACTTCCAGGGAGAGGAAATCTCTGGCTGCTGATGTTTGCAAAGAGCTCCAGGTGTCTCTGAGACATCATGGTCTCTGAAGTGCCTGATGCTGCTGGTGTTTGTGCTTGTGGTGAGGATGTTTAGTCCCGTTTGTTTCTGGAATGTTTCTGCTCTTGTGAGTGTTCTGTCTCCAGCAGAGCCCTGTGTGTAGCAGGGTCAGAGCTGAAGGTGGCTCCCAGCACTGTCATGGCCACCTGTATCATTCTTTACTTGCTGTGGCGGAAAGGGAAAAGTTTGGGGCATTATAAGGAAAAAGGGATTGGTGAAACCTCAGCAGCACCCATGAGTGCCTTCTGTTCAGAGATCATGACTGGGGTGGTGACTCAGTGGGGTGAATTAACGGGGAAAAGTTGTTCATGGGTCCTCTGGGTGATGTGCAGTTGGTGCTTCCTGTCCTCTGCAGAGGATGCAAAGCTAAGGAGAGCAGGAAGGGCTGCTCTGGGACCAGGCAGGCAGGGAGAAAGCCAAGGGCAGAAGGGTTGTTATTGTTCTGCAGGCTGAGCCTCCCTTCCACTGTTCACAGAGCAGTGCAGCACCCACCAGCTGCCTGTAGGCTCCCTCTCAGTGGTGGCTCTGCTTGGCAGGTCTTGAGAGCACCAAAGAAGATGGTGTTGCCTTGGCAGAGCGAGCAGGGCGTTCTCAAAATCAGCTGAGAGAGGGTGAGGAGTGTCAGATAAGATGAATGATGGAGGAGAGGCTGCAAGAGGTGAAACTGGAGCCCTTGGGAGGCAGAGGTGAGAAGGGAATTGCAGAGCAGCTTCAGGTCCTGACTTGGACTCAGGACATCAGTGCAGAGTCAGAGTCGAGACCCCCAAGGCCATCGAGTCCTGCATTCCCCCAGCACTGCCAAATCCATCACTGAACCGTGTCCCCAAGTGCCACATCTTTGCTCCAGGGCAGAGTTGAGGTTTAAGTTTGGAGAGCAAAGCAGGCTGCTTCAAATCAACTCCCCCACTTGTTGCCTCTGACAGCTGTCCCAGAAGTGCAGCCTCCAACCCCTGTGGTAACTGCTGTGCATTAGCTCCAGCTGCTTCTGAAATATTCCAGGGATTCAAACCCATCATTTTTTCCTTCCGTCCTAGCACACTTTAGCTTTTTCCAGGACTGACCCATGACATGAAAGGCTTTGCTCCAGCTGTCTGGCCCGTTGATCTGCTCAGATTGTTGGCTTGTGTCCTGGGCTGATTTTTGTCACCCAGGATAAAAGCATGACATCCAAGTTCAGAAATGTGAAAAATGTGTGATCTTCAAGGTAAACTTCTCTTTGGAGTAATTTCACTTACTGTCCCTGAAGTCAGAGATAATGTTGGCTTTTTTTCAGGCCAAGTGCTGTGCTTAATGCCTCAGATCAACCCATCGATTTCCAACAGGGAATCTGCTGCTGGAAGCAGCTGCTCTGTGATGGTCCCACCTCTGTGAGAGGACATGGCCTGTGAGGGAGCCCTGACTCTGAACAAAACTCAGGTTGGGTCTGCTACTGCCAGCACTGGACTCTGCAGAGCCCCCTGCACTCACAGGAGAGCTTTTAGCCAGCCAGGTCAGCCTGGAGAAATGGAGGCTTGGGAGAGATCCTAGACCTCTGTCCAGTGCCTGAAGGGGCTCCAGGAGAGCTGGGGAGGGACTTGGGACAAGGGANGAGGGCCAGGAGCCAGGGAATGGCTTTTAAATTGAAACTGGCTTGTTTCAGACTGGATATAAGGAAAAGGTTTCTACAATGAGGGGGGGCAGGCCCTGGCACAGGGTGCCCAGAGCAGCTGTGGCTGCCCCTGGATCCCTGAAGTGCCCAAGGCCAAGTTGGATGGGGCTTGGAGCAGCCTGGGACAGTGGAAGGGTAGCCCTCCATAGCCTATGGCAGAGGGTGGCACTGGATGAACTTTAATGTCCCTTCCAACCCAAACCATTCCATGATTCTGTGATCTCCTGAGCTGCCTTTCAGCCTGGGGCTCTGCAGCCCTGGAGCCAGCCAGCAGGAAGGTCTGGTGGCAGGGAAATGGGGGCAATTTAGGTTCCTTTACTACAGCTGTGGTTTTTGGACATGACTGTAAACCCTGGACGCTGCCTTTAAAGTCTATGAAGAATAATAATACAAATACCTGTAGTTTTTGTATCCCTTGTAACAATCATTTAACTTTATTATAAAAACAGAGCTGGAGAGCAGGTCCCCCTGCCCACTTCATGGGAGTTGTAGCATTTTCAAGAACCTTTCATCCCAGAAAGAACAGGAACACTGGTGTGAATCTGTGCAGATTAAGGGTGTTCAGGGCAGCGGAAGATAAGAACAGAGATCAGTGGGCCAGATAAGATTAGTTGATTAGATCAGTGCCAAGTCCATTAATGTCAGCAGGTAGTATTTTTTTCTTCTGCCATTTACCTAAATTGCAGCTGACAGCTGAATGTGTTTTGGCAAGTAGCATAGCCAGCAATTTACTTGTAGAACTTAAAATGAGAGAAACGCCGAGGTCATTAGTGCCGACAGTTCCGCTCTGCTAAAAATACCAGGGATTAGGGGCACTAATAGATGAAAGCATCAGCACAGCAGGTACTGTCTGCTTTTCATTTATTTCCTCGAGGGAGGGGGCTGGTTGAGCTTGTTTCATTTTTAAAAAAAGAAAAAGACAAAGGCATTTTTTTTGGCTGGTTGTGTGGGTTCTAGGAGCTTTGATTTGGGTTAGTTAATAGAGGACCTTACCAGAACTCAATGAAAAACAACGGAAATACTTCCCTTGGCTTCTCTGGATGTGGTTTTTGAGTGTGTGGCCTGATGTGACAGGCACAGTTACAGCCAGTGATGAGCAAATCCTTGTCATCCGAGAGGGAAAAGGGTTTTGCTGGATGTTCCCACTGGGTGCAAATGCATCTGCTCCCAGGACAGGCTTAGCATCTTCCCTTTTGTTCCCACCTTCAACAAGCAGTTGCAAAAACTTTTGGGTAGAAGGGTGTTACATCATCACATCTGTTCTCCTCACTGGTGTCTCGCTCTGGGATTTCTCTTTAATCTTTGAGGCACAGTAAAAATTAGTCCTGAAGGGGAGAGGACTGTGTTTGGTGGTGACTTGGCACTTCCAAGGTCATTGTCATACATACTCCTCAAAGTCCTTCGCTAGCACAGATGAAACCATATCCCCTTTATTTCCTAGCCAGAGCAAAAGGAAGCAGTGATAAAGAATAGAACAGGTTGGGTTAGAAGGGTCCTTAAAGATCATCTCGATCCAGGGGACACCTCCCACCGTCCCAGGCTGCTCCAACCCCAATGTCCAGCCTGGCTTTGGGCACTGCCAGGGATCCAGGGGCAGCCCCAGCTGCTCTGGGCACCCTGGGCCAGGGCCTGCCCACCCTCACAGGGAAGGATTTCCTCCCACTGTCCAATGTAAACCTTCTGTGTTTCAGTGGGACTTCGTTCTCCCTTGTCCTGTCACTGCATCCCTTGAAGGGTTAGTTAGGCAGCCAGTAGGGATTGGTTTGATGGGAGAGGCCGCTTGCTGCCAGCCAGGCAAAACAGAAAGTGGAACTGGAATGACTTTGAATTGTTTGCTTGTGGAGCAGAACTTTTTGGGACTGAGGTCCTGGCACAAGTGTGCTGTGGCTGTGTAGCAGCAGAGCAGTGCCTTGCCCTGGTAGCAGGCCTGACTGCAGTCTCTGCTTTTCTCTGCTCCCCAGGAGTGCAGATGTTCATCTGCAACCGCGAGCACTACGGCTTCCTTCCCATGCCCCTGAAGCCGCAGCAGTCGCTGCAGGAGGAGGCTGAGAACTTCGTGCACACCCTGATCGAGGCCATGAGTGAGTTGCTGTGCCCTTGCCGTGATGGACCCCCCAAGTTAATGCCTGCAGAGCTCTCCTGCCAGCAGCCCAGCTCTCATTCCCTCGGAAGTCTGCATCCTGATCTGATGGCTCTCATGTGGTTTTGATACGCAGTTTTCTGAAATTTTCCGCTGCTTTTCTACCTGGCGATGTAATCAGTCAGGTCAACCCCATCCACAAAATCCATCAGCTTCCCCAGATCAAATGCACAAACGCATCTCTCATGTGGAAAGGCTGCTGCATGTCTGTGTTTTCTTCCTGATGTCTGTCTGGCACATGGCTGCTGGCTCTGGCTTTGCCCTGTGGATGTTTCCTGTTGTTCCCATCCTGCAGTGGCTCCTCATCCCAGCTCCCTGGGCCCGTGATGGACACACCTGCACGCAGGTTGTGTCAATGCAGGGTGTGCTCCAAGGTGACCTTTGGGGTCTCTCCTCTCTTTCAGTCGATCGCCCTCCCGTGGAGCCCTCTCAGTACATCTCTGTCCCTCCAAAGCACCCTGACAAGATGGGATTTGATGAGGTAAGGAGCCTGTTCTGCTGTTTATTGTCTTGTCTTCCCACTTATCACCTGATCTTAACGTCCCTTCCAGCTCAAACCGTGCTGTGATTCTGTGTCGTAATCCAGACAGGAACAGAAGGCAGAAGTGAGGCTGAAAAGCAGGTTATTTAACTTCTGATTCTTGTGCTGTTTGCTCTACATCTGACTGCAGAGCAGCTTGACCTCCCTTCCATCAGTGACAGGAGCTGGTCCTTTGGGGAAGCTCTCCAGCTTCCCAGTGGCAGGAGGGAAGGATTTCTCTCACCTGAGAGAGTCCCTGGAGAGCTGGGAGCAGGTGGGGGATCCAGGCTCACAGCTGGGTTCTGAGCCAGCCTGGGTACCCCCAGGGATGCAAACCATGCTGGGGGAGGAGGAGAGGGACCTGCCAGGCTTTGATTGCCTGGTCTGCGTTATTCCCAGAGCCAGCAGCCCTGTGTGTGCAGCTGCCAGGGTGGCTCTGGGACCGAGGGAGTTGTGGGGATCAGGGGAGTCTTTGTCTTCTTGGTGTGTTCTGCTCCATCTGTTTGTGGGACTGCTGAAGCTGAACTCGATCTGGCTCTGTGTTTGAGCGTCTGTGTTTGGGGCACAGCTGGTCCAGGTTTTTTCCATGTTGTCCTTTGTGGCTGCGCTTTATTTATCCAATTTATTATTCTTTCATTTGTACTGAGCTGGAATTCGTTCCACTTCTTACTGGGATGAGAATTTCTCCACAGATACAAGGCTGTGCTTGTACCAGGCTGTCTGGGACTGAAAAATATCCCTGAGCCCCTGAGGTTTACCTGCAATGAGGGCTTCAGTCCTCAGCCCTCCACCAGTCTCCTCAAGGCTTTGGACAGAGCCCTGCTCAGACATCTCTGTTCCCAGCTCTCTGCTCTGGCAGGCATCACAGTGGATTTTCAGTGCCTGAAGTAATCACAAAAATCCTGTCTCTACCCTGTCCTTGTACTTGAGTGGTGGCCCTGCTGATAATCCTAAATGCAGGCAGTGGCAGCGTTGTGGGTCAGTGTTCCTCTGGGACTGATGCTGCAGATGGTCACGTTGCTCTGTTTGGTATAAACCTAAACATCCTGGATCTGTGGAAATTACAGACTTGGCTCTAACTGGTCTCCCCTCACTTCTCTCCATCCTCAAAGAGCAAGTTTCCCCTGTGAGCATCCATAAAAAGTAGTTGTTAGAGAACAAGCCTCTACACTTTCAACTCAACCAACTCCAGCTTTTTGACAAATTCTAAACAACCCGGAAAGAAAACATACCTGGTATTTCCACAAACGTGCTTTTCCAGCGGGGCTGCTGGAGAAGGGTGGATCAGGACTTCCCTTCTCCCTCCCTCCCTCCCTTCTGGAAGTTTCATGTCCTGATGTCTTTCTCTTCCACCCAGATTTTCATGATCAACCTGAAGCGCCGCAAGGACCGGCGGGATCGGATGCTGCGGACGCTCTACGAGCAGGAGATTGCAGTGAAGGTAGTGGAGGCTGTGGATGGAAAGTGAGTTTTGGTTGGGCTTGAGGATGTTTTCAGAATGGGATGTGCTTTACTGCTTCACAGCATCTCCTTTCATGCCCTGACCTCCTTTTGGCGGGGTGGGGTGGGCCGAGGGGGAGCTGAGCACCACTTGGATCTCCCTCACTGTCTGTTTGGGGCAGTTCTGCTCCCTTTCTTTCTTCCTTTGCAATTAGCCAACCTCTGTGAGAGAACCAGGGCAGTGGGGTTCAGACTGAGGTCAAAATCAGGTTAAAATCATGTAGGATTCTGGGAATTGAGCAGTTAACTCTTGGGAATATTGTCCATCCTGGTGCTACAGAGCCATGGTGCTACAGCGTTAACCCTCACACAGCCCTTTCCAAGCTTCCTCTGAGGTCTGGAGCACAAATCTGATGAGGAGCAGCTGGGAAAGGGGTTCAGCCTGGAGAAAAGGAGGTTCAGGGGAGACCTTGTGGCTCTGCACAGCTCCTGACAGGAGGGGACAGCCGGGGGGGTCGGGCTCTGCTCCCAGGGAACAGGGACAGGAGGAGAGGGAACGGCTCAGGCTGGGCCAGGGGAGGCTCAGGCAGGCAACTGGGAAAAATTTCTTCCTGGAAAGGGTGGTCAGGCACTGGCACTGCCCAGGACAAGGCTGGAAACCCCATCCCCCTGAGGATTGCTGGGTTAATGGTTGGATTTGAGGATATTAGAGGGCTTTTCCAACCTTAATGATTCCATGATTCTAAGGTATGTTAAGACCTTTTTATAATGAGAAATCGAGGCAGAAATTTGGAGACTGAGTTGCAAAAAGGCCTCATGGAAACAGGAGCCCACATGCCATCTAGTGGCCTTGGGGACTTGGGACCACTTCAAGGCCTCCTAGAAAGGTAATCAAAGCCAAGCACCTGGCAAGTGGATGGTCCCACAAGAAGTTTTTGGCAGAGTTGAAGATAATTGATGGTCCCATGAGAAATCTTTGGCAGAGTTAAGGATATGATTTACCAGCTTGGTTTGGAGATGTAAATCAAGAAGTTAATTTTCCCCTGTGTTTTCGAGCAAAACAAATGCAGGAATTTCTGGAGGTGTGTGGCTTTTCCCTGAACATCAGCAGCAATCCCCACGTCGTGCCAGTGTCTGGCTTGAAGTGACTTATTTTTTTAGCAATGGTGATAGATACCCTGTGTTTCCCAGAGCGCTGAACACGAGCCAGCTCAAAGCTCTCAGCATCGAAATGCTGCCGGGATACCGGGACCCCTATTCCTCCAGGCCACTGACCAGAGGGGAGATCGGCTGCTTCCTGAGCCACTACTACATCTGGAAGGAGGTGAGGATGTTGGGGTGCCCCGGGGGTCCTGCCAGGAGGGTGCTGTGTCCTGGTGCACAGCCAGTGCTGTGCAGAG
>VZTX01019645.1:32271-56298 GCA_013400915.1 Pardalotus punctatus | reverse complement strand
AAAAAAAAAAAAAGGCAGCGCTAAGACATATGATAAACATATTGTGGCCTAAAGCGATCTGTGAGTTGACGGGAGTGTAAAAAAGCAGCTACTGACTGTGTAACTGCAAGAGCTTCATCTGCTGATCGGTGATGAATGCATCGGCGCCGCTTGCCATTTACATCTATGTGCTCACAGGAAAGGCTGTCAGAAAACAGCCCCCCAAAACAGCTGCTGAACCAAGACCCCTGACACTACACCGTAGCCTACAGTTACTTTTTTTTTTTCAACGGAGCTGCAGCTCCCTGACAGTCAGTTGTGTTGATGGCAGAAATGCTGACAAAGCCCTAACAACAAGTATTTGATGGGTGTCCTTACACTGCTGAGTGCTGAGCACTCTGTGAGGAGAGAAATATGGCACAAGTTTGAGCTATAGGTGCTCTGCTGTGCCAAGAACATTTTATTCTGTTATCAGACCTAATTAAACATTAAAAGCAACTGTGTACTCAAAAATGTCCCCAGCTGTGGAGGGCAATTGATTGGCAATCTGTTTTGTGTGTGCAGGGGTGGCAGGCCAAAAAAAAAAAAATCCAACAAACCATGTAAATGTGCAGAGGAAGACCTGAAAAACAAATCTGTTAGACATGGCAGAGGCAGTCCGTGTCCATGTGGACATACCTAAGCAACCACCACTCTTGGGAGTCAAGTGCTCTTTTCTATGTTCACAGTCTCCATTTTTGCCCATCTCCTAAACAAGTACTACGTGTGGTACTTGTGGAACAAGTTACACTTCACCTGTAGCCTGCAGGTGTGTGATGGTCACAGGCACCAGTTGTGTGTCCTGGTGCAGCCCCTCGCTGTTCCAGCTCACACAGGGCCCTCAGCAGCAGCAGCAAACACGTCCCAGCAAAGGCGCTCCAGCTCCGAGCAGGATCACAGCAGCATCTCGAGTCCCTGTCCCATTCAAGCCATGGACTCTGGTAAGTTGTCAGCACAGACACAAACCGTGCTGTCAGCCACGTCACATGGACACATCCCTGCCAAGAGCAAAGAGAGGTTCCTGCCAGAGCTCCCACATGTGCTCCCACAGAGCACATGGAGACCACCTCTAACCTGAGGCCTCATCACCTGGGATGAAGTTTGTTTGTGGCAGCGGGCATCTCCTGACCTGCTGCCTTCACGTGTACTGGTGCAGAGCTCCTTCAGTTATTCCTGGGGCCTGGTCTCTCCTGCTACTGACTTTGCTTACTGCCAATTTTGGTAAGATTGTCTTCCTGAGAAACTGGGAGAGGCTCATGGACAGCTTAGAAGGTTGGTCTATCACAGCACATGTAAAGAATATGTGTTCTATTTTAAGCATTTCTTGGGTTTTTTTTTGGTTGGTTGTTTTTTTTTTTTTTAACCATACAACATTAGATCGCTTTATTTTGAATCTAACAGAGTGGGTAGTACATACTGGGAAGCCTTGCCTGGGTGCTCATGCAAGGAAACATTTTGGTGAGGTATCCTTACAGCAGGAACTGCAGAGCTGAAGCTACAGCTTACAGCTACAGTATCTTTCTATAGCTCTGTCCTTCTGCGCCGCAAATCTGCCCTTGCTGTGCCTTTTGAGGCCGCTCAGTTCTGTGCTGTTGCTGCTGCCAGCAGGTAGCAGGTTTCTGCACCGTCTGTTGGTACCTAAGTCATGAAAGCATGTGCTTTGTTGAGTATGAATTCATGGGAAAAACATACTGGGGAGTCCAAGGAAACAGCCCTTTTTAGTAAGGAGTGTGGATCAAGTGATAAAAATCACTTACTTTTACTGTTTGAAAGCCTATGCTTGATAAGTAACTCCTGGGACAGAACATCCTGGTACCCTGTTCCCAGTTCAGCCCTGCTGCACGGGCAGTGCTCCTGGCCCCTCTTCACCAGGGAGTTGTGCCCTGTCATACACATGAAGAATATCACACTCATTCACAGTACAGCCCCAGGTATGGACCGTACAGGTGAAATAAATATATTTGCAGTGGTGCACAGCACACTCAGCACTGCTGCATTTCTCACAGAGGACCATCTGTGCCAGGCTGTGCAAACAAAAAGAGTGGAGTTAAAGCTGCTGTTGCTATACTAAGTACTGCCTCATCATTCTCCGCACTGTTAGATACATGAAAACCAAAAATACTGCATAGTTACAGTTTGACAATCCTGATGTGGTTTTCTCCCCACCTTATTTTCAATATACTTGCTTAATTATAACAACTAGCAATAAAATGTATATACTGCGAAAAGACTGACACTTCTGCAACTAAGAGCACAAGAGTTGTGAGAGAATTACAAAAACTGAACTTCACTTAATGGTTTTGTGTGGCAATCCTTATGCCTGATTTTAAGTTATCTCAGTAAATCAGGTATTAAGGAAAGCCAGCTGCTTCTGTTAAATAAACTCCATTGTCTAAGACTTAAAGGGAGCAAACCAGCCAGGTGGAGAGTTATTGATTTGTGAATATCAGCTGGTCTGGCCTCGCAGGCAGAGCAATCCTGGTCCTTGTAACTGCCAGCATCTACGAGGGAGCAGTGCCCAAGCCAGCAGGCAGGGAGACCTGCTGCTCTGCTGGCCTTTGCTTCCCTGAGCTGCAGACAGTTTGTTATCAACAAAGCAGGGATTCTGTCAGTGTAAGAACTCCCCATGGAAACTTTAGCTTGGTTGAAGACAATGGCAAAAATCCCACAACTTGTGTTGTGGTGTGTGTGTGTTTTATCAGACCTGACACAATTCAGGAGGGAGTTCTTTGTCTCACTTCATCAACTGAACAATTTGAAGCTGCTCCCCAGATTTGCCTACTGAACGGGATGCTACCTGCTTTTTTGCAATTTCCTTCTTTGTCTCCAGCATTAAGAAATCAATGAAATTATACCTTGACATCCAAGAGGTAACAGTTTTCCAGTTTTAAAATTAATCAGTTTCTTGGTGAGGAATGTCATGATTATTCTTTTATCTCTGTTCTGTTTTAAGCCTGATGAAGAAACACACAAAACCCAAAATACTCTTGTGAAATTAATTAAAAATTATGCTAAGAAGTGTTTTTATTTTGGGATGGGAGACTTAAGCTTTGATTTTCTTTGAAGTGGTAGCTGTATTGGGTTTATATTGCTTTGTTTTGCTTGTTTGGATCCTGTATATTAATTTGTGTTCTAATACTTTTAAGTATAAGCAAACATTTTGGAATATGTAGTTTGGATATTAATATGTATTTCGACTTGGGTGATTTGTTTGCAAATCACTCAGTTCTGACCTGTTTTTTAAAATTCTCATTTGCAGCTTCTAAAAAATTGCAATTCTAGAGTGTGTTTTAGGGCACCATCTTCTGGCAGACAGCACACACTGTATTTGAATGGCTGCCCTCCCTCGGCACAACTATGTAAAATATTTCTGACTAGCACCACTCTGCAGGCTTACAGGTCATTTCTCATTCTAAATCTGCAATAAAACACTATTTAACATTTTTTACATTCTTCTTATTCACTGCAACTGCAGCTATTCACTGTGCTGCACAAACATAACTTGGGACAGACCCTGTAAAATTCCAGTCACAACAGGCGCTTTGTGAATGTGCTGGGGTAGACAGACAACATCTGTCCAAGCACTTATGATTAATGCACCATATATGTATCTTATTTCTTTTATAGCTTCATCTTCCACTTCTCTTACATATTTGGTTGGTTGTCGCTTCTGTCCAGTGCAGTTTATTGGCTCATACTTCGGAGGCTGCACAGGGCACTGGCCATAATTCCTTGCACTCACACGACACAGTCACTGTATATTCCAATCCAATCAGTTAGCAACCACTACATTTGCAAAAATCCATAATTTACTTGGTCAGCTCAGTTAGCACTGCACCCACTTAGTACTTTCAAGGAGGTCTTAAGTTATATAACTTCTGATTTCAGAGACATGGAGGAGCTACAATTTCTCTTGATATGCTAAAAAGAAAGTCCTGATTACAATACTGCAACCCTTCATCCAGTAGAGAAATCAGAGAGCATTAGTGCCATTAATAAAGAATGGAAACACTGCATGAGGGTCGGGCTGCCAGACATGCTCTGGTGGTGGAAAGTCCCAGCCTGGCTCTCTGTGCCTCCTTGTACCCATTACAGAAACGAGACAGGCTACCAGCACTGACCTCCTGACCTGGCAACACCACACACTTCAGCTGTGATGAGAAGGATCACTGCAGAAAAAAGAAGACATTGGTTTGTCAAGAACACTATTTACATTTCATTGTATTTTCCACATAGAATAGTATAATGGAAGTATCACTTGTTAAGTGAAAATGAACAAATTTGCAAGGATAGAGCTGTTGCAGAGGTGTAACTAATGAAAGCTGGTCTGTGTATTTGGTATTCTCTGCACTCTCCAGCTCGTAGCTCCTCTCCAAATCCCCAATAATGCTGCAGTCCAGTGAGCCCTGTGTCCCACAGAGCTCTGGCCCTGCACTTACCGAGCAGTAAAAGTGTCAATTCCACACCTCCAAAGCCAAAGTGCTACCACAGAAGCTTCTGGAGGTCTGTCTCTTCTTATTTCCAACTGCTGCCTTGGTATTGCAGGGATGGAATTGCTTAACGTTTGCAGGTAGCTTTGAGTGTTGCTGAAGAGGACTGGCAGAGCAATTCCCTAAGTATCTTTTCTTTTGGAAATTGTTCCGCAAACCTCTTTTTCCTTATGTGAGTCAAGGATTCTGCTGATGAGAGAGATGAAGATAACATGTATCTAAAAGAAATTTTCCATCTTTTAATATAACAGATATCAAGCTATATCTACGTGTATTTACTTCATCCTGTTCCTCCCTTAAAAGCATCAAGGCCTCCAAATCAAAGCATTGCCTCTCCCTCACATACATTTGTTTGCAGGTATAAACTCCCTGTAGTCATTCTGCTTAGACACTAGCCCAGAAATAATCTCAGGCAAGCAAAAAACAGATAATTGACTTGTGTACGATTTGCCGTATTAACCTTCCTCCTAGTTCATGCTTTCTTGCACATTCTGTATTTTAGGTGCACAAAATGGAGGGCTCCTTGTCCTTACAGCTGCAAAGAGAATAAAAAAATAGCTATACCTGTAGGCACAGACACAAACCACCCCAAATTTTTTTCCTTAATTCTATGTTTTCTAATCCAAATTTAAAATTTTGGGGCAGTAGAAGTAAGGCTTGAAGCAGATCTCAATGATATCTACAGACTGAACACAAACTCATTTTATCTTCTGAAGTCTAATAAATGGTTAGCAAGAGGTCTTTGTTGTAAAGGTCAGAACTTGAAATGGCACATCAATCTGCTCCCAGCTGTCAGAGTCGAGAGGCCAGGCAAGGATCCACCTCTGTCTGTGGTTCAACTATGGAATGGTTTCATAAAGTACAGCTAAAATGTCACATAGAAACACCACAAACGCTAAATGGTTATCTCCAAGTTGCAGTGCCTCTTTAGGAAAAGGGCTGGCACGGGGCTGTCTGTCATCACGGCCCCAGAGCTCTTTCCCCTGAATGGTTACCATGTGCCTCGTGAAGGTGATTCTCCAGATGCTTTGAGAATTCCTTCACCCTCTGTCAGGACAGCTTAATGAGTCTCTAGTTAGCTGCTGTCAGTCATCAATGGTCAATATTCCTTTCCATGCTCTGCTGCAGAAAAGGGATGTTGAATTAATAGCATGCGGACACCAGATACATTCTGTAATATTCCACTATTTTCTTGTCCATACATGGCACTCAAATTCACTAAGTAAATTAAAAATGCAAGCATGAAGAATTAACTGTTTCTATAAATGCAGCCAGAAAAGCTTATCTGCATTAGAGATTTTTGCATGAGTATATAAACAAACAACTTGAGAACCCCACGTGAGAGCAGGGCCAATTTATATCACTGCAAATAGCATTTTGTGGACTGGTTTAATGAGCTGGGCTCAAAAATTGTTAGTGAAGATGGAGTCTACATTAGGTTGCCAAGCCAAAGCACTGGGAAGAATTTCTCCTCCATTTTAACATTTAGATCTTGTGCCTTCCAACTATACTTCTTTCTATATGACCATTAATATTAGAAGTTGAACAAATTGTCAGTTGAAAAATGGAAGGGTTTTTAATTATGTGAAAGCTTAATTGACACTTCAATTGATAATTTTTTCTAAAGAGCAAGGGAAAGTTTAAGTTGGAAAATTCTACATTAATACAACGTTGGTGACTAGTAGCCAATTAAGGACACTCATACTCCACCAGTTCTGAAAAGCAGCTTTTCATTTCACACAGCAGCAGTTTGCATTTAGTGGTTCATTGTGTATTGCCAAACTTCAAAAGAACTGACAAGAACAGCCAAGAGCCTGCCCCATGTTCTGTGGGAGCAGCCCATGTAAAGGAAATACATTAAAAATCCTTCACTTCAAAGTGTGCTACAAGGAGGGATCCAGGAGCATTCTCTGCCCATCCAACTCCTCACTGCCCAGGCATGAGCAGCACAACTGCACCTCCTAAATACATCACCATGGAATTGCTTGTTCCATTCTGGATTTTCATGCTCCAAACCAAATGATGATGCATTAAGAACAATAAACAATTAATAACTTAAGGAGAAGCCAGGGAGACAGAATAGAATCCTGTTTTTTTCACCCCTGAATCTGTCAGTGGTATTTCAGCTCATACATCACTCAACTTCCAACTCACAAACACTCTCACCTTCAGTAAAACTGATGCAGTAAGTTACCAGAATTATACCCTCTGCTGTTTTTTTTTTAAAAAGTTAGAAAGTGAAATTAAATAAACCAGTAATTTCATTTTTAGTAATATGTCAGCCTTAATTTTTGGAAGATGTCATTAGACATTAAATTCTAGTGCTTCAGCTGTTTATAGCAAGTTTTCCATTGTATCACGGCAATCCTTTCTGTAACACCTTATTTACATTTTTACCTGTCTTCACTCCTGCCAGCCACGCAGCAGCAAACTCAAAAGGATTTCACTGTGAACTACTATGCTTCCAAATAAGCCACTGCATATGACTGTCACTACCTAAAAGAAGAAATAAAGCATTAATTGCCTCATAAAATTGCCAATGAAAAATGGCTTCTAACACAATAAGGTGGCCTTTGTTTTTGTAACCTTCTCCTTTTATACAGTTCACATTTGCTTTACAACTCGGTCTGCAAACTGTATCAGAATCAACCTTGCTGCTCAACTGCTATGCCCTGTAAGGCTCACTGCACACTCACCGGGGAATGGAAGTTTTGGTTCCCAGTCATGGAGGTGGGAGATTATTTTGGTACAGTGACAGAAATGGCCAACTAATGCATTCTAAGAACCAGCACTAACCGAGTGCTGGTTATATATATATATATTTGAGAGTAATCAACACAAATGCCGTAGGTTTGAAGACACTGATTCTAAACATTACACTTTTGTCCTGTGCACAAAGTGTAATGTATAAAAGTCAGAGCTTTCATCCTTCTGAAGGCAGGAGGTGGTGAAGGTGTGTGTGGTGGTGCAACTGCTGCAGCTGAAGAGCCCAATAACTCATTGTCCAAGAAAAAAAACATTCACAAAAGTTTTATTAAAAAAATTCCCCTTTCACCTCAAACAAGTGAAGCTTAAGTTCTGTACTACTAGGTTATGTTTAGAAAAATGGAAATAATACAGTAATTTTTGAAGGCTATACATTGTAAAATCCCATAAGTCAGCATAATCTTGGACTGTGCAAGCAAATATAGCAAGTATTTCAGATGTTATTTATTTGGTCCATCAGATGTACAGTATAGTAGTAGTATCTGAGTTTACAAAACATCAAATATAAATAACCTGAAACTGTAACAATACACAAAAATTTGCTTCTTACATTGACATACCAGGCAGTACGAGCTGAAAAACTGGAGTAAATTAACAGTTTTACAGTAATGTACATAGTGCCAGCGGATGTTTAAGAACACTGTTAAAACATGGCACTAATTTGCTTTGTTGGATTTTCTTCTTTACTTGTTCAGGATGTGAAAAATGTTTAGGACTAGGCTAAAAATGTTGTTCTGAGGATCTGTGATTCTGCGAATGCTGGAGGTGGAACAGTCACACTTGGCACACAGCCTCAGTAAGGGATAAGCAAATGTGCAGGCAGGCCACTGCTGGGAAACTTCAAAGGTAATCACTGAAAAATAAAAAATGTAGTTGCTCAAAATCTGGGCATCTGATGATGGCCCTTTACTAAACAAAAGTAGGTTTTTTTGTCCTGTTGGGTGATACCTAGAAGGTATTTACACAAAAATACCATGCTGTTTTCATTACTGTTTAGGTAAATACTTATCTGTAAGTATTTATAGACTATGTTTCTACTACATTTAATAAATGGAATACGGAAAAAACTTCTGAAAGAGTCTATTGATACAAGAGTTTTATCATCAAGAGAAACAGACACAAATTACTCGAGCCAGTGATTTGGTACCCACTTTGAACCAAGGCCTTAGCATTAGTCTAGTTCTGGACATTTTTCACATCCCAGCACAATCTGCTGTTACAGTATGACACCACGGGAATCACTGTGTCAAGGGGCAACTGTAGGATCCCTCAAACGGCCTGCACCCTGCTCTTTCAGCTCAGCACACGCTCTTTGCCCCAACGCACTCGCACCCCTTCTCCTCGAGTTTCCTCTTGTGGCTCCTGTTCTCCTCCTCGCCAAGGCTGCTGGAAGCGCCCTCATCCTCAGACTCCACGATCATCAGGTCGTCCTGCTCCTGCTCCGGCTCCGCGCGCGCTCTCTTGGCCCCCGCGCACTCGCAGCCCTTCTCCAGCTTCCTCTTGCGACTTTTGTTCTCCACATCGTCAGCATTGCTGGAAGTACCTTCGTCCTCAGAGTCAACAATCACCACATCATCCTGCTCTGGAGCTGCAAAAGAGGCGTTTTCAATTCCAATGGATGCTGCAAAGACAGTCTACTCTCGCAAACCAGTTTTCATACGTAAAAAAATGAGAGCATTCTTTATCCACATTCTTTGCCATTCAACTGCAAGAGTATCTTAAATGTCCCTGAAATTACTACAAAATATGGTTTTCACAGTGTTATTCCTTCTTCACCGGAAGTGTGGAAAATACTGCAATAACCCAAAAAGACAGGAAATGCATTAGTTAGCAGGACTTTTTTTGCATGTACAAACAGAAGAATTGCTGCTGTCTGCAGCAGGTGTTGGGAAAAGAACTTTTGTACACACCAAGCTGTAGTGCAGCCTCTCCCTTCCCTACTGCACTCAGCAAAATTCCCAGGAAAGGCCACGCTCCAGGAGAGGGAACCACAAAGAGAGGGAGAAGTGGAAGCGTGAGCAGACTTAGAGAGAGAAAGGATAACAATGGATAGTATGAAGAAGGGAAAAGAAAACCAAATGTGAACTTTCAAGATATCTAGTGGATTTTGTTTGCTTTTAAGCACAAATTTACTGTAAAAAGTAATTTTATGCAAATTTTTAGTATAATTTCAAGTAAATTTTAGCAATACACTTAAAATTTTGTTTTTCCACGAACAGGAGATAACATACTTGTGTCTTAAATCTGTGCACATATCTTACAGGCAATGGAACACCAAGTAAATAATACGATTTCAAGGTGTATATACTATAAACTTGTGTGCCTTTTATGCTTTTTGTAGCAATTGTAAATGTGCATTTTCTATTTAGTATTAGTTATACACAGAGGCAACTTAAATCTGTTTTATTTTGTATTGGCAAAGTTGAATTATAAAACTGAAGACAACTTTAATTGGACGGCACTAAGTGAAAGCCTACTTTGTTTCATTTAATATCCATTACAGTTGATTACCTGTTGATGTTGAGGGTTGTGCTCCATCATCACTACCATTGCTAATGTTCTTGGCTGTTGGTTCTGATGGTTTAGGGCCAATTCTTTCAGGGGTGTCACCAACAACTTCAAATTCTACATCTTTTTCTAGGTCTTCACTGCAGAAAAAGACACATGCTTTTTAACAGCCTGAAAATACAATCCTGTCTTGTACACAAAAAGTATCATTCAAGTATTAGAGCACCCTACAACTCAAACAAAATGAGAAAAACATACTGAAAAAGAGGAAAATCTGTCCAGTTCTTTTTTATAATTTATACTTTTTCTATTCCTAAACAGTGTTCCACCCAGTGCTATGAACTTAAAATGCTTAGGAATTAGAAAAATCATTACCTGAGCTTACCTTTCTTCCTTAACATGACAGCCCTATTCCCACTGGACGCACAGTGTGTTCATGCATTTTGAAATTTTGTTGTTGTTTTTTTGTTTGTTTTTGGTTTTTTTAGTGGCAGTGTCTTGCATGTTGGTTGACCCCAAAGTTAATTTGTTTTTGCAATGTATTCTTATGATGCGTAACCACAAATTACTGAAATAAACCTCTTTCAGTTATTGTTGTAAAAATCAAAACCACAACAAAACAAGACTACAACAAAAAAAAACGAAAACAAAAATCAAACAAAAACCCTCAAACTATAATTTTATAAAAAACAACAATTCCTCTTTTACCTCCATATTTTCTTTTGGCAGCTTAATCTTTGAACTTCATTCATGTATTAAAATTGTGAGTGGAGAATTCCCTGTGAACTGTTCTATGTATATACACAAAAAAAATCCTTATTTCAGAATCCTTACCTATGAAGAACATTGATTAAGAGTGTATAGTCCTGGAGGAAATCATCTGCTTGTAGTCGGGTGCCATTTCGAATTCCAAAATCTGATAGTTTCCTGTGGTTATTTGCTACAAAAAAACAGTAAAAAACCTGCAATGTATAGAGCTGTTTATAGAAGGATCCCTTACACCTGAATAAATATGGAGTACTCCAGAACATTTATGTAGGAACATAAGATTAACAGGTATTAGCTATATTTAAATTAAAAGCTGACATTTAAGCCTATTAGTCATTAAAGCTCCTTATGTTTGATTTATTTACTCCTCATGCCATCATGTTGAAGCACTTCACAACGACTGCATTTGGGAACGTTCTGGAGATGGTTTCTGCATTACAGCAGTGCCTACAAACATCACGAACAGCTCACCACCTCTGAACCAGAAAATGAAGGGGGCTGCAGGCAGATCCCTGCTCCTGAAAGGAATCCTGACACGCCAGCTGAGAAGTGCTTTGTTCAGGAAAGCTGAGCTGGACATGCAGGCCTGCACACAATACCACTGCCTATTCTCATGCCACTTAAAATACTTGCAAATCCAGTTCTCTTCAAATATTAGTCCACAGGGTGAACACTGCAGTGTTTGCTATACAGCTGTTGTGTACGGGCTCCTCCAAGGTTTTGTGTACTCTCATCCCAAACCTCGGCAGGCATACCTTCTGTTTCACCTTCTTCTGAAGAGATAAGTATAGTTCCCTTTCCATCATCTATTTGTACATCTGGTGCTACCATGGCAAATTTTTCTTTCAGTATCTGAAAATACAAATATAGTTATTCAATCAATGTCTGACTTTAAAATATTTATTTTAAAAAAACCCTTGGATTATGTTGATTTTATTATTCCAGCTCATTTTCAAGCATCTGCTGAAAGCCTATACATTTTTGTTCCCTTCCATGAACAAAATGATTGTATTTTTGAGGTCTGATATCTACAGGGACACATATGCTGGGAAGTTTTTTAGGATACTTCATAAAATGACAGAATTACAATCAATTGTGACCACAACTGTAATGCAGCTACTGAACTTTCAAGTGAAATGCAAAATTAGTTTTTTGCTCTCGGATATGAAAAGGCTTTAAAACCACCAAAATTTACAAAATGCAAACATTCCTTCACAAGACATACAACACACATGGCCAAGAAGCATATTGGCTAATTAAAATCTTCTTGTAGCTGAGAGAAACGTAAATATAAACAGGAGATGCTCAGTCAAAATATACTGAGCAAAGACCTACTTTTAATAATTTA
Organism: Pardalotus punctatus; assembly: GCA_013400915.1. Taxonomy (NCBI): domain Eukaryota; kingdom Metazoa; phylum Chordata; class Aves; order Passeriformes; family Pardalotidae; genus Pardalotus; species Pardalotus punctatus. Next base: position 44,400 of record VZTX01019645.1, on the reverse strand, counting down.
CAGTATTAGGTTCAAAATGAAAGCTGTAACTATTACAGAAGATTTACCTTATCCTGGAGTGTCAACACAGTGACTTTGTGTGTGTTAAGTTTCACAGTCACTTCTGGCTTACTCGCACATACGTAACAATTAGGATTTGGTGGATCCAAAGCACAAGGAACCAATAGCTTCTTCCTGGGATTTGGCTGCTTATTCAGAAAAATCTTGAGGACAGACAAGAAAAGAACAAGTTATTCTGTTAGCAGCAGCACATATAAAGCCTGTTTTCCTGCAGAATTCTTCTCCCGGTCTCACAGGCTGTCCTTACGACCTGTACTTCTCTTTTTGTGACTGAAAGTTCCCAGCATATTCAGAATCTACTGAAGTGACACGTGAGAGACAGCAGAACTACACAGTAGTCAAAGAATCTTAAATGTAACTTTTAAACTAATAATAAATATCCAAAAAGCAAAAGCATTTTATTCCCACTTACGGTTCTACACTGATCTATTTTCCCCGATAAAATCTTCAAACCCTCCAGCACGATCAGCCCAGCTATCACTGCATTGGTAGTGGCTATAGCTGGGATAATATTTCCTGCCATTGCTGCAAAAGAAACAAGAGAATGCAGATTTTTAACAGCAAATGAAAACAAGAAGATTATAATTTAAATAAAACAATGTTACATTTTATCCTTACACTTGATATCAAATCTGCTCTTCATATTCATTCCAAACACATGCATCCTGAGGTTTGCAGCAGAAGTGACAAAATCCATGGCAGAAGGGTCATCCTAAGAAGAAGTTAATACAAAAAGCAGTTAAAAATCAGATTACTCACTGGAAAGAGTTTGCAACACATGGTTCCTAGAACCCTAAAACCTAGAATTTCTAAAAAGTCTGTACAATATTTCATTTCAAAGTCAATATACTTCCTCTTTCAGATGGTGTACTCAGAGCAGTAATACTTTAAATACTAACTACAATTTAAAAACATATGTATTTTAGTACCAAAGTAGTATATTAGTATAAATAAAATGCCTTTTATGTTATAAAAATGTCTAAATCCTAAGTCTTAAAATGTTTCAAGCATTTTCAACATTGAATTTTGACACTGAATCAGTTTCAAACACTGGGTGTTTCAGAAAGAAGTATTTTTACTCTTGGTTGTAATCCTACTTTACTATTTCCCTCCCACCACTTACAAACTACTTTCTTCTTCTGCCAAATGATGACTGACTGGAAGTGATATTGTGTGTGGTATAAAAGAAAATTCTTGTCTTCTTCAAACAGAACTTGTATTGCACACCCATGATCAGCTGATTGATTATAACCTCAGTAAAACTCCAGCTACTAAACACTGGCCAAGAGCATGTTTTGGAGAGAGGTAAGAAGGAAAAAGTGAAGTTGCATTATTAAAATATTTTTGAAAATCAAAATATGGCAAATACTTGTGTATTTGTGCTTTTATAAGTTGAGAATTTGGTGAATTATGTTATTTTACTCCACAGCAGTTAATCCCTACCCTCAGTGAGTTACAAAATACAGTGTTTAAAGAACAGATTTGTTTCCATATGGAAAGTGTTTCCATAAGGTGCCAGATATTTTTGTTCTAAGTAGTAGTATTTTGGAAGGAAACTGAATGAGCCCAACTATATTTGTACTACATATGCAGAGTTTATATATGGCAAACTAACCTTGTCCCATATAAGTGCTTCTCCATCAGCCTTCTCAGCCAGGTGAAGACTCAGGGTTTTAACACTCTTGGAAAACAGGTCTGCATAGCTCCTGACATTGAGAACCTGCTGATCCTTCAACACTGCAGAGCTTTCATTCTGCTGGTCAGACATGTTTTGCTCTTTGGGAAAAAAAGAAAAATAACACCAGGAATATTCGTAAGTTCCACAGTAGTTTTCTCAAATAAATTTCCAATTTAAGCAAAATTAAGTATTTTCTAAATTTAAGAACAATATCCTTAACCTACAGTAACTCTAACATTTTACAACAAATCTGGATTTCAAACTGCAACTATAGCTATGGTATCGCTCACCTAGACATGCACAAATTACAGCAAATGTAAATTTCCAACAAAACTCAAATCTGAGAGATAAATCTATCAGTGCTTCTGGTCAGGTGTCCTCAAATAAGCTGACATGGAATTTTTTGTTAAATGTGTGCCTTCTACAGCCAATACTGAGTATCTAAAATAACAACTGCAAAACAGTCTTAGAAAAAACGTTGTCTCTGTTGTACACAGAGAAAAATCTGAAATCATCTGGAATTGCAAAGAATGACTATGTTTATTACAAGAACTCAACTGTGACAGTAGAAAATGTACATATCACAGACATGATTAATAAACAGCAGGTATGACTTACAAATATACAGGAGGAGAAATGGTTACCAACCTTGCTTTTGTACCTCAGCCCAGTCCAGTGGCACTGGAGGCTTTCTTTTCCTCCACAGCTTATCCATTGTCAGCAGATATCTAATGTCATCTTTGAAAAGCTAGGAAACATAAAAAAAAAATTAAATTAAATAGGAAAATAAAAAAGACACTGAAAAATCATTGATGAGGTTTGATTTTGTCAAAAAACATTGACAAGGTTTTGATTTTCTCCTTGACAGTATTTTCAACTACATAAAACCAGATCCTAAAAACTCTCTAACATTCATTGCATACAGCAGACACAGCTCTGATTAATCTGGGGAGGAGAAAAGTGAAAAATCAAGAAACAACAATCCAAACAGTGGGTTCATGTGCCTACTGAAGCCATCCCTACAGCTCTTTGCATGTTCTCTCTGAGACAGTGAATAAACACGCCAATGAATTTCCAAAGAAAAGTTATTACTACTGATGAATATTACATTGTCTCATTTTCTAGTTATTTAGAAGAAAACCTCCCAGACCAGTTTGTACTTTCTTATGCCAGAGGCTGATTATACACAAGTAATCTCAGATTGGATCTGATTATGCCAGGTGAAACTCCAGAGGTCCCCTTTCCCCTTTCACATTAAAGGTAACTGAAATGGAGTTTTGTCTGCCTAGAGTGGCCAAGCTGCTGCAGCCATCTGTACAGATACAGATGGAATCCTGTAAAACAAGGAAACGCTGCAAGAGAACAACACAACAGCAAAACTGGTGCATGTCATAACATGATCACGTCATTGATGGCTAGCACTGAACATCCAAGCTGGGGATTTAACTTTACAGCACCTCATATATTTCAAATAAAGACATTTATTTGGGGTAAAGAAGATACCTTAGTAAAAAGTTTAACTGGATCATAGCCAGTTGATTTAGCCCACTCCTTAGTTGAAACACGTTTAATCTCACCATCTTCATTGGATGCTAGTGCTCTGGCTTCTGCTTCTGCTGGCTCCCCTATTAATAAAGTGATAACCAATATTTTAAATGTAAAAAAAAAAAACAAAAACCCCATCCAAATATTACTCCCAGAGTCAATTACCAAAATTATGCAGGGACCATAAAATGGCTTTACTGCACCCAACAAAAGCTGAATTAGGCACATTGCTTCTCTTTGTCTCTGTAAGTGCAACTCACTGATTTAACTTGGTATCTCCCAACTCCTTTATTAGCAGAAACAATGAACAATTGTTTCCCGTTAGTTTTCTCCACATTATGTTGAGACTTCATAAATGTCTTACCACTCCCTTTTAGTAGTCTCTTTTTCTGGCTAAAGAGTCTTAGTTTGATTAGGATTTCAATAGATTTAAAAAAATAATAAAAAAAATCAGTTTCCTACCTCTGGTTCTTTTCATACAAAAGAAATTCTATACAAAGACGCTAATAATTTTCTTTCTTTCCCAGTCATATCCAACAATTGCTATCATGATTTCTAATATTCAGGCTGATGTTTTCATAAAGCTATCTATGAACATCTTGACTGAATGAGAAAAATCAAGTCAGAGACCATCACTTTATGTGTAAATTTGTGAATGTTTCCCCCCTTTCACCAATGCATCATTTGCATTATTTCATATTTATCTGCCTTATGTATCACTGCCCAGTCATTCTGTATTGTGAAGCTTTCTACTAGTTTTTGCAGTTAGTCCTCATCTTTATTACTCTGAGTGACTGCTTAATCATCTGTGCTGAACAGGATGCATCTCCCATCTGAGACTCCTCTAATCACCATTTATCTCTATCATTCAAGTAGTTTATCCACTTTAGGATCTTCAACCTTTTTTTGTCCCCTTGGCTCCTTATCTCCCTCAGATTCCCCTCAACAGTTTTTGAACCTGCCCCCTGACCATTCAGAACTGCCTAAGCCAGACACACTCTCCACAGGTTTGCTGATTCTTTCCAAGGACCCACAGAATGGTGCAGGGCATGACTTCCCTTTATAAAGGTTGCACTGACTCTTCCCCAAGTGTCCTGGTTTGGGCTGGGACACTTAATTTCCTTTCTAGCAGGCGGTCTGGTGCTGTGTTTTGGATTCTGTGAGCGAGTAATGGTGGTAACACACTGATGTTTTAGCTGTTGCCAAGAGGTTACTCTAAGTCAAGGACTTTTCAGGTTCCTGTGCTCTGCCAGCGAGCAGGAGCACAAGGAGCTGGGAGGGAGCACAGCCAGGACAGCTGACCTGAACTGGCCACACAGATATTCCAGACCTCAGAACGTCCTGCTCAGCACAGAAGGTGGGGGAGTTGGCTGGGAGGGGCTGATCTCTGCCTGGGGACTGGCCGAGCATCCATTGGTCAGTGGGCAGTCAGCAACTGCATCGCTTCTTTGTCTTGAGTTTTATTCCCCCTCTCTCTTTATTCCAATTATTATCAGGAGCATTAGTATTGCATATTTGTTTGTTTCCATTATTAGCTGCTCTTATCCCAGCCTGGGACGTCCACTTTTTGTGTTTCTCTCCCTGTTCTGGCTGGGGCAGTGATGGAGGGCTGAGTAGTGCAGAGCTGCCAGCTGGGGTCAAAGCCCAACACTGACCCCACAATGTGACCACAGCACCCTGACTGTGGGCAGTCTGCTCATGGCAGACACCACGCTACAGCTCTCACCTCTTGTAACTGCCCTGGTGTCTTTAGTTAAATAAGTGGCATTGCATCTGCTACCTTTCAAGCAGCTTCAGCAGCCACTGCTTTAAGTGACTTTATATTACCACTCTCTTTAAGACTCACCTATTTCATTCTGCACTTCTTGTAGGAACAACCTGTCCAGTGATCACTAGCTGATGTTCAAAGAATTTGAAGAGCTGGAGGATCCCCTGAGCTCCCCCTCCCAAGTCCATTCATCTATCAAAGGATCCAAAAGAAGCAACCAACAATGATGCTTATTCACCTCATAGTAACTATGAGTTTTCTCCTTACAGAAAACTACTAAATAGATATAAAAACGTAACTCAAAATGGGCATATTTGCTATGCAGATTAATGCTTAAGTGTTGCAGGCTACAAGACTTCAAACAAAATCCTGAAGTTCCTTGTAAACCCTCAGCTAGGAGTGGAAAATGCAGTGACTACAAAAATCCCTCAGGGCTCTGGTCAAAATATAAGCCTCTCAGAGGCCAGAAACAGAACCCTCTTTAAAGAAAATGGAGCTGAACTCTCTAATCTTAACAAATGTACAGAAAGGAGTCAAAATCTCTGAAATACAACATTTCAGTAACAGGGTAAGCCACCGGCTTATATCACACTCACAAGCAGCTTCAGGATCAGCTCTGTCAGGAGAGACTTCTTGATCAGCATCTTCTTCTCCAAACAACTGGCTATATAACAATTAAGAACAACAAGAAGACTAGAATTTCAGCATATCTGGTTAAAGACTCAAGTATTTCCTAATGAATGTATATTCATTTTGGGATTCTTGCTATCAGACTGCCACTTCATACATTGCTTTTTAAACTGCTGGGATTCATCACACATGGATTTAACACTGACAACACAAAATGCCCAATACAAAAATGAATTTAGGAGAACAGTTTCCTGTATAACTCACTCAACAGTTCACCCAATATTCACCCTAACATTTACACTGCAGTACTGAACGCATTTTTAGAACCTGTGGGATATCCAAGATTTCAATGAACTTTACACTCATTAAAACATGCATTAAACTGAAAAATGTGCTTACGTCATACAAAGACGAAGAATAAAGCAACCTCAACCTACACTGCTGTGCCAAACTCCTCTGCCAAATTTTTTGTGCTGTTAGACCTAGGCCTAAATACTGACTGACCTTCCATCTTTATAACAACCTCAGAACCCAGGCCAAGGAACTGGAGTTTTTCATCGTAGTCCATTTCAAATAATTTAAAATTAATTTAAAACCCATTATAATTTTAAGTGTGTCAATTTTATCTCTCTCTGTAGGTTCAGAAAGCAGAAGAATGAACCATAGTATCTATTTTTTTTTAAAATCACTTACTTGAACAAATACTTAGCCCACACAATGCAATGGATAGGCTCCGAGGGCGTATTTCGGATTGTGCAGCCTGGGAAAGTCTTCTGAGTTGGTTTAGGCTGACATTCATAACATTCTGTCACTCCCTGGCGAAAAATAAAGTATTTACTTGTCACACTGAGAAGGCTACTGATAGTTTAGGCTATTAACAGATGAACGGTAACTCTATCTCCAAACACCCAGTCCCTGTTGTCTAAAATAGCCAATGACAAGAGTAACACCCCACCTAACCTTTTTGATAACTGTTACTTGTCCAAGGTAGCCTGCAGTCCCACTCTCTATAAGAGGAATATCAGCAGCCAGACACATCCTGTTCACATGGTTACGGGCAGCTGCAAATCAAGAAGGTTTTAAAGAAAAATTTGAATAGTTCAGAAAAAAAAAGTTTTACTTCCCCTAATTCAAATTAGCATCTTATGCACTTATCCTTAATATAGCTTGTTTCATTTCAGAGCACTACACCATTTTCACAAAGTCCAATTTCCCATTCTCAAGAATATATTGATGTGAATAAACACAGCAAACTCAACTGAAAGAAGCTACACTGGACCCACAATACTCATCAGTTCCCATGAAGCAGCAATTAGCAGTTAACATTTACTTTCAGAACACCTGCAGAAAGCACTAACCACCCATTCAGATTTCTAGCAAAGCACACAAGGCTTAGTCCAGCTACATATGGGTTAAGAAGATACTTGTTATTCTAATGACACTGCAGCAAGGAACAAGCAACATCTGCAATATAAAATCATAGTGAAAACTTCACCTCTGTTATCCAGAGCATTCATAACCAACGTAAACTGGCGGAAGAACTCTACGTTATAGTCAGGGCTACAGAAGACAAAAACAACATTTCAAATGGCACATCAAAGTGGTTGGTTATTACTGCACAACAGAAACTCTACACATGCAACTGATGTTCGTGTGATAAATTACACATATTATAAATTTATAAATTTAGCTACTCTTTAACTGCCCCATTTGTCTTCTGCCTATTTTAAAGCTGGGTGAAAGCATGAATTTTATGCTGCTGGAAGGAAGCTACAGCAATTAGTACTAATTTGACCAATGAAATGGGCAGACGAGGAAATGTGATTAAACTGCTCTGACCTAATGAGTAAATTGGCTGAGCTGTGGTAACTGACCTTAAAAACCATCAGCTGTGGCTAAAACATGCACACTGTAATTACCACAGCTCATCAGACTGTGCATAATTCATTGTACTGTGATAGCTCCGTTGGTTTGACTGTGTCCATACCCTGAGGAGACAACATAGGGAACCTTAAATCCTGACACTTCAGTTACCTTCACATTGTGGTTTTCTGACTTAGAGAAGAAGGTGGAAAACGAGAGAGTCAAGAGGTAACAGGATTAATAGTTTCAAGAGAAGGATGAGGTGAGTCAGTGTTTCACTAGCTAATAGCAACATCAGAGTTCAAACCTTCAGAGTAGAGAATATCCATTTTTTTGAAACTGGGGCAAATATGAGTTAAAACATGAGGAACAGCTAATGGAACTCTACAGAATCTTGTACTCTTCCATTGCTTGCAGATCATAAAGACTAGATCTTAACAGCTTGGGGCATATATTAAAGACAGTTACCTACACAGACACAAAGGACCTAATTTTTTAAAATCACAGACTCAACATTCACGCGTCTTTTAATCTAATTATCGCTCAAGACATCAGGGCATCCTTACAGTGTAGAAACTTATATGGCAAATGCTGCCAATAAAATAAAAAATAGACACAAACAAATGACTACAGCTTACTACCAGAGCTTAAAACCCATGCAAAACACACACGCCCACTCAGGGGTGTGGCAGCTCACATTTACAGTTATTTCTCCTTACTGAGGAAGCTTTGCAAAACATCTTAAAGCACACCATTGTAGCATTTAAAAAACACAGTACTTGCAAATCAAACATGTAATTAGAGCTTAAAACCAAACATACTTCATGATGCTATCATGGTAAGCTATAATATTAGCTTCTGGACAAAACTGTAACACGCTTTCCTTGGCAACCTAGAAACAAAACAAAAAAAAAGAAAACAAAAAAAACACTTATTATTTTTTCCTTCCTTCTAAAAGACAGACTTGATACCAGTTGCGTATCGAGTAAGGTGACTACCTTAAGAGATTTAAATATTTTAATAATTGAATGTTGTGGACAGCCACGATCAACCAACCAACACTTACCTCTTCCCAGCAGAAACTAAATTATGACATTTTTCTAACACTATACATAAAATAATACTAGTAAGATTTGGGCTTTGACTTTTTCCTCACCTGTGATTTTGATCTTCCAACATGTTTCTTTTGAAACAGAAACTGTCTGTTGAGATTGCTGACATCAATAGTATCCAAATCAATCTATAAACACACAAGAGAGGCATTTCACTTTCACAGAAAGGAACAAAACCATGAACAGAGTTTGAAGGAAAGACAATTGACCAAAATGCAGAAACTTTACACACCCCTAAAGCAACTGAGGAGGCACAAGTGGCCACCTAATTATCTTCAGGAATCCCTACCTTATCAGTAATTGCTGACAGGGGAGCATGACAAAAATGAAGGGCTACCTCAAAACAAACTTTCTGAAGAGTCCCTGCTGAAAATGCACGTGACACTTGAGATACATCCACACAGCAGTGAGCAGAAAGTCAACACCGACTGTCCTGCTTACACAGGATAAAGATTTTAGTGGCAATTCCTGAGGAGCACAGTGCACACTCAGGTGGGAAACTGCAGAAATGCATCGAGATGGGTCCAGCCAGCCTCTCCCTGCACTGTCCACCCTGAACACTGGCTCTGTGCTTCCCCAAGGCCCAGGAAAGGCTGCTCCAAACCAGCTCGTCCTTCCACTTTGTATGAGCATGGCTTTAAGCCCCTGAATCACCAAATCAAGGGCTGCATGAGCATCTTACACACACACTGCAGCAGGGCAAAAGCTTTTACTGCCTGGCCCCAGGACTAACTGCCTAAGTGCATGGTAAATTACCTACTTACAAAAAAAAANAAAAAATATAAAAAAAAACTAAAAAAAAAAAAAAAAAAAAAAAAAAAAAAAAAAAAAAAAAAAAAAAAGAAAGAAATCAAATCACAAAATCAAAATGTTTAAAAACATACAGCAACCCTGATACACAGCCCCAAAGGATGCCATGCCTGCAATTCCCCAACAGCTGTGTTTCTATTTATTAATATACACACAGGAACAGCATAAATTCAAATATCTTTAGTCCCCACAAGAATTAAGAAGATTTAACTAGAACTTTGACATTTATTCCAAACTTTGTGACCACTACTTTTCATGCGATTAGTTTCTTTGATCAAAAACTTTTTTAAAGTCTTCTCCTGTCCTTAACATTTTTAATGAGTGAGGACTTTTCTGAGCATCAGCTATTTCTCTCAAAGTCCCCCAGCTACTGCTGACATACTCAACACAATAACACCTTCAGCTACACAGAGAGCACTCTCAGACTGACTGTGCAGTGTGAAGTTTAAACATGGCCTACTCAGGGTGCTCTCACACACTTCTAACTTCATTAAGCACACCTGAAAAACATGAAAAAACCAGAGCACACACTCATTGAACATCCTTTGCATGCAAGATCCAAACTCCAAGATTAAGTTTTCTGTTTTCTGAAGGGAATATTTTTATTAAAGCACTGAAGGGAATATTTTTATTGAAGCACTAAGTTTTAACATACTAAGAACTGCAATAGCTACAGTTTTATTTAAACGTTAATAAAAGCACCTGTGGCTATAGAGCACACAGAAAAGATACAATGTTTTACAAATGCATTATAAAACTGAGACTGGTAAATATTACCACCCACAGCATAGCAGTAACCACTCACAGCCTTGTCTCTTCAAGAAAATGATATTTGCATCATTTACATTCCCACCTCCTTTCCTTCCTCATAAGACACACAGAAAGCTTCCTTAGTCCAAATCCAAAAAGCCCAAGAACCTCAAGGGAAAACAGTAAAGTGCAAAACTCTGTTAAAACCTTCACTGCCCAGGAAGCTCTAAGTATTTCAGCTGGAGATGATGACAAGTGACATCAGCTCCTGCTGAGAAGGGAGCAAAGAAGTTCTTCAGACACAAAACTTGAGACCTCATTAGACCTCAAAAGAAGCTTCAGTCCAGCTAAGAATGATCAGAATTTAACAGCTCACTTCTAACAAAACTACACTGTTCTCATTTTTGTAACCTGGAAGAAAAAGCATCACATCTTAACAACATATACTCAAGTTCTTAATTCAGACCTGGATCTTGAAAAAACTTCATTTTGTTCTTCATTCATAGGACAAGGGTATGCCTCTCAACACAGCTTACTTAAGTCACATATTAGTCAGTTGTCTGGTATTGAAAACTACTACTACATTTTCAGATGTTCAAGATTGTTAATGTTTAATAACTAAGGACAACCCTCAACAATATCACTAATGTTGATAAAAGCAATTTATTCTGCTAATAGCAAATTCCCTCTCTGTGTAACAGTTCTTTTTTTGCTCTCACATTGTCTTCTACCCACCTGCCTTGTGTTATCAAAACATTACTGTCCTGCATAAAACACTGCCAGTGATAGTCATAGGAAGACAGTCCTGGTCCAACATGTACTTCAGTTAATGCAGTCCCACCAAGTCAGCCATGAAAGGCAATACCAAACCCCAAACTATAATAAGCAAAACAACAATCATAACCCCAGTGAAATTTATGCCTAATGACTAACCGGAAAATCAGGAGCTATTACACTCTCTCTATTATAATGGATTGCAGGAGTACATAACTGACACAGTAAAGTAGGGGATAACAAAGAGGGAAACAGTGAGGAAAATGCTTCCACTCCTCTGCAGTTATTTCCTTCCCTGGTGCAATGTTCAAACTGGACAGGCTCTCAAAGCAAAGGGAAAATCTGGAATTAAACATATTCCATAAGTTTAAAAAGCATTCCAGTAGCAAAGCCTGAGCTCTAAGAATAACAAGGCAACCCAGCAGCTGGTAAGGTGATACAGTTTTAGATAAGAGCTGCTCTGCTCAACAAGCCTGACTGCAAACCCAAACTCCTCACAACCTGTCACACAAAACTCTCAGATGTGACTCCTGGACACGTTAGGAAAAGGCTACTCAAATGAAACAGACCCGTGCTTGAGCTGGATGTAAAATCATATGCTCTTCCTCACTACAATAAGAAACCAATAAAGGCCTGGAGACCGGGCAATCAAAGTTTCACCAGCAGTATTTCTCTCTATCCCCTTTTCATTCCTACCCTCTCACATCTGCCCTTCCTGTACGCATTCACAGATTAATATCTGGAAGCAAAAGTGAAAGCACGAGCCCGCGGGAAGCGCCAGCACGGACGGGTTTACAGCCCGGGATCCAAAGCACAGTTCACCCCGCCCGGGGGCTTTCTCGGAGCAATTCATCACCGGACCGTCACCCCCAGCACCGGCAAAGGCGGCACTGAGCAAAACTAAGATTTTCAAGATACCGCCGGGCAGAAAACACGGCACAGCGCAGTATCCCGGGCAGCTCCATCCGCGGGCTCCCGCTCATATACGGGCTTCCCCGGAAGGCGGCCGGACCTCGGCGGGGGAAGGAGGAGCTCCGAGCCCGGCGGGAGCCCGGCCTGAGGGGGGGCGGCGATGGCGCGCAGGCCGCGGCCCCTTTGTGGCGCCCCGGCCCGGCGGTCCCGCGGCCGCTTCGGCGGGC
>VZTX01019645.1:0-25557 GCA_013400915.1 Pardalotus punctatus | reverse complement strand
CCGCGAGCCCAGCGTGCGCGTGCCCGCGAGCCCAGCGTGCGCGTGCGCGTGCCCGCGAGCCCGGCGCTCCCCTCACGGAGCCGCTCCGGCTCCCGCCGGTGGCCCGGGTGCGGCGCGGAGCCTTTGCCGGGGTCGCGGTGCTGTCCCCGAACGGGCCCTTCCTGCGAGAGGCCGAGCCGCACAAGCCCTGATTGATTTACCGTTCTGCGCGCCAAGCGGCGCTGGCTGGCAAATCCACGAAGCCGGCAGCACGGCTGGCAGAACTTTCCCCTCTACGCCTTTTAGCAAACAAAGGCGTTACTGTGCATTGGTTACAAGGTACATCGTTCTCTTATTAATTACTATTCTCTCTTTTATTGGTTAATGAGTCTCTTGCTTCTCGTGCTAATGGGTGCCATGCTCCGCGTTTCTCTTCCTTTGCTCGGGGCTTTCCTGTGTCCGTGGATCGCTGGTTGTGATCCGCCCCGGCTGGAATTCCCTTACCCAGTCCGAGCTGACTCCGCGCAGTTGCCTTTATTTATTTCTTCCTTATCTTGGCGGTTCTACCAGATGTTCTCGTGGCCCTTAAATTCTGCACTCCTCGTGTATCCGTAGAAATCCATCTTCCCGAGCTTGGTTAACCTCCCCCTGGGCTGAGATCATTGAAACATGTCCAGCTCTAAACCTTAACACGGCAATTCTGCCTCTTCCTGATCAGGCATTTCTATTTCCAACACCTGGACATCCCTTAGAGCTTGGTGGCCGCTCCGTTTCATGGATTCAATCTCTCCCTCCTTGTTGGTTAGGTTTGAAAGTTACAAAGTTTAAACGTCAAAGAATGCCCTTTCTTAAGAAAATTGTACATGTTCCACATTTTGCAGCAAGATGACCTGAGAAGCAGGGCTGGCACAGAACAAACATACTTGGTGACCACTTGGAAAGGCAGTTACAGAAATTACGGATAATTAATACATTTTTAAAAAAAAAGATTAGGGGTTTTGTTGACGGAATGCAAAAAACAGAACAGCAGTGGTTCTTGCTGAATATTATCAATAAATATACTGCTAAGAATTTCTTCAAATACAGGTGCAACTGGGAATCTATAACAAGTGGTCATTAATACTAAAGCCATAAAATAAACTGAAGTTTGGTGCATAATGTACGAATCATCTACTTCAATGCAGTCTATACACTGTAGCCCTGGTGTTATTCCTTTTGCAGCAGTTTGACAGGGTGTCAGTCTTGATATTTGGGCTTTAAAGTAGACAGATGGACAGAACACTTCTCACAGAGTCAGAAACTACTTCATTATCATCTGTGCCTAATAAAAATACCTCCCTTTTACACAGGAGTTATACTTAGGAGTTTGAAGACCAGGATTTCTTCTGTCTTGTTTAAGAAAATGATTTTTGTGAACCTACAAGGACAGACACACCCATTCAACAAACCAACCAATACTGGACATAAAGGCTGTGCCAGACCCAAAGAAGAGAAGGGATAAAATGCCCGGTGTCCCCCACATGCCGCATTAAATGTGCAACAGGACCAGCAGTATGGTTGCTGCAATTAGCTGTTACTAATTGTAACAACTGGTGGTTTGCACAAGTTATGGAAAAAATGCACAAAAGGGGATGGTCAGGTAGGATAGATCACATTTTTCAAGGTCCACAGGTCTGTAAATGCAAGTGAACCCAGGGCTGAGGAGGAGGAAGAAGACACCTACAAGGGATCAACATCTGCAGGCAGAGCTGGGATATGGCACTGTGAGAGCCCCAACTGGGGAGAGCAGGCACAGACCGTGGGGGGCTGTGGGATGTGGGAGGGGGAGCTGGACACCTGTTGAAGGGGTCGTTAGAGTGTTGCTCTTTGTTTATTGTCATGAGGAGAGAGAGACCTCTCCTGGATTGGCACATTGGCTGTTCCTTTGTGTCCTGCTTGTCATGTAACTTGACAAAAAAGCCACTTCACTACTTGTGTGCCCTGACCCATTCCAGATGTGCTCAAAATGTGGTTGCAGCTGTGGGAGACTGGGGGTGCAGCTCTGCATGTCAGCAGCTTTTCTCTTTGATATTGCTGAGCTAAGAGTGTGCAGGGAACAGCACCAGCCTTTGCTGTCCCCTCTGCCTCCCTGGGCCTCTGTCCTGCCAGCAGGGCTTCCTCCCTCCCTCCCTCCAGCCACTGAATAGGGAATTGGCCAGGAAGGGTTGAAGGACACACAGTCACACCCCAGAATAGTTTGTGAAAGAGCCTTAAGCCTCAGAACCTGCACAGCAACCTGAAAGATTCATACCTGGAACCCTTTAGGCTGAAGAAAGAAACTGGGCACATTTCTGGCTTCTTGTGTGTGATATAACCTCTTGGAATTAGCCTCTGTCAGTGAAGTGAATGAACAGGAAGGTCCAAAAACTCAAAAGCAACATTTATTTTTAACAATTCACAAACCAGTAAGAAATTTTCTGTCCTCTTTTGTGAGATGTCAAGCCCATCTCACAGATGTAGTTTGATGGATGCTCTGCTCCCTACAAGCTATTTCCAGGTAAAGAAAGCAGAAGGAGGATGTAAGGAGGTCAACTGACCATATTCTTCTGAAAGAAGCAGGGAATAAGCTTATAAAATAGTCTGATTTTTATGGCATATTCTGTGTAGATAATTTCATACAGATTTCAATTTGTTTGCTATTTTCCACCTCATTATTCAGTTTTGATATACATTGAGTAGGTACCATGGTCTGTTTGAACCTGAAAGATTGTGGGGTTTTTTTTCTGCTTCTTCATTAAATAGTGACTTATAGTTGGACAAACATTCCAAATTCCCCTTGTTTCTCTCCTTTCACTGTGATCAGGACAACAGATTATATAACAGTCGGAAGGTGCTGCATCCTGACAAGCTCATCTTGTTAGACTTTTCTTTGGGTTTGAAAAGCAAACTCTACCCTCCACAGCTTCTATAAATCTGTGTGTTCTTTTCTTTTAGTCTGCATTTCTTTCATGATTTGTGCCCAAAACTCCACTTTGCGTTCTTTCAATTTCTCTGCTGCCTTTTGCTCCAGGTCTATTTCCAGGTATCTTTCCTCCAGGCCATATTGAGGCCAGTGGACCAAGCCCTCTCCGTTGGGATTTCTGGAAAGAATAGAACGAAAAATTAGCTTTTCATTTGTCAATCCATTGCTCTGACTGGTCAGATTCAGAGCATTTCAGAAAACCATCATGAGCCCAGATTATGTGATTCTGGTACCTGAATAGTTGGACAGATTTTATAAAAATGCTCATCAGTGGAATAGCAAAAGTGTAATAGTTGCCATTAGTTTTAGATCTAAAACTCCGTTGCAGATGGAGTAACAGCTCTTAGATTCTTTTTTTCTCTTTGCATCTGCAGGTTCATTTAAAAGACCATTAAGAAGAGAAATTGCTTCAATATGTATTTAAATTCTGCCAAGTTTCTAAGAACCACCATATAAGTACTGCTTCAGGCAGATAAGTATGTTCCAGGCACCACAGACAAAACTTGAGCTGTAATTAGCATTGTGATTCTCACCCATTTTTAGCAAAGTTGGTCCAGTATCTCATAACATTTCTGCTAAGTTTATTTTCTTCTTTTGTAGCACCTCCTGCAAAGAGAGAGATGAAAGAGCCACATTAGAGACTAAATAATTAGTAGCAGCTCTATCAATTCCAACAGACTGTAGCCACTTCCACTTGTTGCCCTGAACTATGGGAGTTTTTTCTGGGAGAGAACTGCAGATGAATGATTTAATGAAAAGTATCTACTACTGAGGACAGAAAATGTTTATGATCATTACAATGCTTCTAAGAGAGAAATTCTATTCTAAAGCCCTGCAGTACGTGAAATGAGTAAGAATGAGGTTCTAAAAGGAATATGGAAGAAGCATGGATACATCACCAGCTAAGAATGGCTTTCCAAAGACAAAGGCAATCTCAGCTCCATGATCTGCTTTTACAAACTCTGGTACAACACCTTCCAGTGAACTTGCTCGATGTTGGAATTCATAAAAGTAGACTGGGTTGCCAGCATCTAGAGGATACACAAGAGTGGTAGTTTGAGAGCTGAAAATACATGCTCCAAAGATGATAAACTTTCATTACAAGATGTTTGGGGTAAATGAAAACACTGTCAGTTCTCTGGGTAATGAAGAGTGCTGCATGCTGTCCACACCACCCCCAGGACAGAATTCTGCCATTGTTCTAAAGCTGCTGAGTTACCTCTGTGGTGTCTGGCCACTTCCACGGCTGAGATGACAAAGAAGACATCTCCAATGGCATCCAGGAGGCCATCTCGCACCTGAGCAGGGCTTGCTGCATCCCCAATGTACTCCTTGTACACCCTGTCAACAACTTCAGATGTAACGCCCTGAAACAGCAATAAAGTACTTAGGATGAACAGTGCTACTGCTTTAGGAGGTTGTGTCCCATACATCTCCTGCCATACCTGCTGGTCCTCTGCATGTCTTGGATAACCTGGGGGTATCTAGAAGGTCCCAACAGACCTGTGTTTAGGTACCTGAACCACTCCTGGATTCCCCCAGAACTCCTTTTTAAGAAGAGGGGCATTTAGGTTAGAAATTTAGAAAGTATTTTTTGTTACTAGATGTAACAGGAATGCATCCCATCTCTGCCCATTTCTGCCCCATGGCAGGGAGCTGTCCAGCAAAAAGACATTTCCCTCTGAAATAAGTCAGTCCGAGGGTACAAACAGAGCCAGACCAGAGAAGCAGCAGCACTGGGTTATTCTGAAAATGGTCTCTTACCTTAGAGATTAATACTAAGTTGCTCTGTAAAATTTGACGTGCAACATCTTTGTCCAGACCATCCACAAAAGGAGGATATTTCATCATCTGTGTGATACAGAGAATCATACTTACTAAAAAAGCTTATATTTACAAATGATATGTAAATAGCAACATTATCAATCTCTTACCATAGGAAGTCCCCATCCAAATTCACAGTTATTTACTCCTATTATGTATGGGATTTCATTGATTGATTTTTCAGATAGTAATTCCATAGGACTCTTTGGAAAAAATACACCATCCGCACATGCACTGATGAAAAAGAAATCCTGAACAAAAAAGGGAAAAAGAAAAAGCTTCATTAATACATTAATTTTGCCTCTAAAAGAAGTTCAGATTTTTGCTGCAGTTCCAAAGTGAAGCCAAATGAAAATGCAAGAAGTAATGGTATCCAAGCCATCTTGAAATTTTCTCTGTCAGATTTTCTGCACTAGGCAGAAGCTGCTGTGAAGATTAACGTTATATTTCTAACATTTGTGAAAAAAGGTCATTATGTTGAATTTACATCTTTTCTTAGTTCAATATTGCCATGGATGTGTGGAAGAGTCGGGGAAAAAACAACTTCTGTATTGAAATTTCAAATGCACATATTGTGGTATCACAGTACTGTGATCAGAACTTTTAAGTAGGACATAATATATTATTTGATTTTCAGTTTCTCCAGAATAATCTGTGCCATTTTCTTTTCCTTGCCCTGGTAGAGCATGACAGCAAACCACAGGTAGCTCCAAGTACATGCAGAATGGAAGGGCAGTTACCTGTTTGCAGTTCTCAGGCAAGGTGTCACTGCACACCTGCAGTGCTGTCATGTCCTGAAAAGGTCAGGAAAGTCAGATTTTACATTCACTTCAACTTTTTCTAATATCATACAAAGAGTATTCTCTGTTATGAAAAGATCTGAAATGTTATTTAAATGCAAGAAGTATCATTTCACCTACCATTTTTTGTGTTATCTGTACTAGTTCATCTTCAGTTTTTTCTCTCAAGCATTCAACTATTGCAGCTGAACTGGATTTTTCACAGCCAGAGAGAGCAGCAATTTTCTGCAGGCAGTAAAAACAAACAGTTTGGGACACATTTCCTATATCTGGCTCTATGAGACTCCGAGTCCAGCGGGAGGAGCCGAACCTCCTGCACAAGGGCTGCTGGAGCCTGGCGTGTCCCAGCTCCAGAGGGAGGGCACTGGGAGCCCTCACAGCCCTGCACAGCGTGGGCTGGGCAGAAGGACAAAACCTCTGTTTCCAGCTTTTTTGATACAGAAATATTCCAAGATAATAATTCTGGTAAATAACATGCTGGGCTGAGGAGGCTGGGTGACATAAAGCAGTTAGAGAATACAACATCTGCAGGGCAACAAAGAGCACATTCTGCCACTCTTGGTGGTGACTTTTTGGCTGGAGTAACAGCTGTCATTAGAGAGCTGTCTCTTTTATATCCCAGGATCCAGGTTCCTGCAAATTGTTTCTTGTAGTTGAAGAGACAAAAAGAAAGGGATTAAAGCCAGTACTAGTTCTCAAGTTAGACAACTGAGTAAGTTCTCTTTTCTCTGCACATGACAGGCATCAAACAGGAGGGGGAGAGAAGAGTATTCAGAATCTGATACCATTTTCAAGCCAAAAATTATAGGTGGACTTTTCTTGAAGACATTACGTTTTGTAATATTTCTTTACATTTCATTTCTCTTCCTTGCCTTCTCTCTTTTTCTTTGTGGATATTTGGGTATTTGGAAAGCAACACATCATTAAACATGTACTATTTGCACACAGAAATACTGTCTTTAATAACCATGGGGTTTGTTTCACAAAAAACCCCCATATTTCTGTATTTTGGCATGAACAGTTTAAGATATACAAAACTATCTGGAAAAAGTAATTAAAATTACCACAGATACCCACATGGGCTTCCTCCTTAGGCTGGTCAGTGAACAAACCCAGGGCTACAGTACCACTCTCTGAAATGGCCTTGTGGAACAAGCCCTTGGCCAGGGGAGATAAGACCTGTGGAAAAGCAAGAACAAGCATGACAAACTCTGTGTTCTAACCAGTGACTTGGGGTGTCAGTGTCAGCAATGGCTATTTGAAGCATTTTGAAAGCCCATGTGGTCAGAGCGTTTTTCTGTAGCCTCTGACCTAGTCCAGCTGTGCAAAGGGCTTTGGCAGCGCGCTCAGGGAAGGAGTTCAGCTGCCCTTCCCCTCCCACAGCACTTTGCTTCCAACACTCCATGGCCCTACACTGCAAGCCAGATATGGATTGATTGTGCCTAAGGTAATCTGGCTGTGCTGCAAAGGGCAATGGAGAACTATTGGCTAGAGGAAATGGGAATTTTTACCCCCTGTACCAATGAACCCTGGCTCTGCTGTGTCATCTGTGTCAGACTGGAGAAGGAGAGCATCATAGCCAATGTGCTCAGTGTTGATGTAAAGATTTTACACAATCACTGGGTTGCAAACCTCAGGTCTAGTTCAGCTATCAGGACTGTTCACCTCGATCACTTTGCACAAGTGGATGTCAAAGTAAACAGAAAATGGGCAAGGGTCCATAACTCCTCTTAAAGGACTCTTCTCACAAGGTTAGGCTTTGGGGGTTTTTTCCACTGAAAAAAAGCTCCAGCATTGAATTCAGTAGATGAGGAATAACATTTTGGGACTTAACTACAACATTTGAGTATGAAAATTAAACACCATCAATCAAGATCTATATTGTTTACTGTATTGTTGCCTGGTATCAAAGTTCCAGCTGATGTGTCACTGTAACAGCATCCCTTTTCTCTCACTGACTTCTCATGCAGATACTGAGAATGGATGGTGGGGTTTCTTTTCCCCTAAGTAATTAAAATTCAATATTACTGTAAACTTACAAGGGCAGAAACACTGATTCCTCCTGCAGATTCTCCAAAGATAGTGACAGATCCTGGATCTCCTCCAAAATGTACAATATTTTCCTGAATCCACCGAAGAGCTGCTACTTGATCTAAATATCCCCAGTTACCTCGGGCATGCTCATCACCAGTGCTGCAGGGAGAGAAGAGATTTGTTTAAATGCTCAGTGCAAGAAAAAAGGCAAAGAAAAATACAATCTGTGGTGTGAAAAAGCATCTGCCATTCTCTATGCAGAACATCTCTACACAACTGACACATGAATGACTTGGAAGGCCTGGAGATTGGAGCAGCAACCCCACAAGAACAGATCTGGAAGCTGCCTTGGGACTGGAAATTGTCCCCACGCCTTGCAGATGTAATTAAGAAATGTTTCTTTGCCTAAGTAAGTCTTCTGCACTTCACAAAGGCTTTGCACACGTCATTTTGGAAATCGCGTAGGGAAAACTGAGATAAAACATCTTACCTAAAATATCCAGCAATACCTAATCTGTACTGAATTGTTACAAGCACCACGTTGTCAAAGGCTGCTAGTGCTGAGCCATCATATGATGAAGCTGCTCCAAAAACTAATCCACCTCCATGGATCCATACCAAGACCTGGAAAGAAAAAAGACAGGATCAACCCAGCACAGGTATGAACTCCCAGTGATAAAAATGAAATATAACCCCAAATGTAATATTTTGTGCTAATTCACTGCTGATTATTTCAGATTACTTCTCACAGATGGTAGAAATCTTTTCAATCTAAGGCCTGCAGCTCTACAAAATGGCATTGATTTTGTTAAATGCCTACACTATGTCAGTGCCCTGTGACTTTGGACAGATTATTTAGAGGAAATCAAGCATTGCTTAGCCAAAATGTCAGTACAATTTTACTTGTAAAACAGGATTTTTTGTCTCTTAGATTTCTGCTAATATTTGCTGGGGCAAAGCATGTAAGCTGATCATCACTCCAAAACTGCCCCTGTGTGTCTGCTCATGGCACAGCTTGTAGGTTTGCTGTCAGATAATTTTGCTCAAGGTGTTATAAGGATTTTGCTTACAGGCAGCTTCTCCTGCTTTCCTGCAGAAACGGGTGTGTACACATTTAGGTACAAGCAGTCCTCAGACACTTGGAGGGGAACTTTCTCTTTTCTGTTGGTAATCAGGTCTGAAAAGTGTTGTCCTAGTACTTTATCCTGTAGACACCTGAATAAATGAAAAAATAACAAGCAACAGAAAGAATTAAAACCTCACAGCTATGAAGAGAAGCTTTTTTGTACTTCCACAACAAAATGCAAAACAGAAACTGATCTCTAGTACATTTCTAGATTGGTGGCATCTGCAAACATAATTTTTTTTTTCTTTTAATATATTTTCTTCCTTTGATCTGTCATTAATGAGATCTGCAAAAATGAAACTACTGCAGTACACAGTGACATGTAGATAGAGTTTTGCATGTTTCAAAATATCACAGAAATATATCTGCAAATACATGTGGCGGTAAATGACTTCAATGAAAATATAAGTTAATTATTTTGTATCTCCAATAGGTTTTCATGTTGCAGTGGCAGGTTGAGGCACTAAGCAAGGGCAATAGGTCAACTGGAGTGAGATATTTACAGTGGAGATTAGAATTGCTCTGCATTTCTTATGTGCCCTTTTAAGCACTTGACTCAGCATTTTCCCCAGTGTTGTATTCCAGCATTTCCTCAGCTCCAAAGGTTTATAGTCATTGGTAAGTGATGGCCAAGTGTGCTCCTGAGGCAGAGCAGTACCAGTAAAGTGCTGGTCCATCTCAGGCCATCAGTGATGCCCATGAAACTGCAGCTTTTAGTGAAGAGAGCAGCTAACAAAGGTGCCTCTAGAAATGCATCCTCTGTGCCAGCTGCAGGTGCAAGGAGATGGCACCAAGGAATTTCTCTTTGTGCATTGCCCTGTGTGTGCATCAGTGTCGTGGTATTGTGTAGAGCACAACATCATCAGCAGGTCAGTGCTTTCGTCATTGCCTTACATTGGTGGGTAGGAAGTGGCATCCCTGACTCCTTCCCATGGCTCAGGTGGCTGCGGTTCAGAAAACCTCAGTGATCCGACTGGAGGCTTAGCAAAAGGAAGTCCCAAAAAGACATTTACACTCTTCTCAGCTGTGTCTACTTTGAATTGGTACCCTCGGACTCTCCCATATTTGGTCTCCGCTTCTGGTTGTTCTGCTTTTTGTTCTGTGGGATGGGAGCACAAAATCACATAATTGGTCTATTCTTAAGGAATTGCCAGATTTGCTACTTAAGTATACACCTTTAGTTTACTTAAACAAGTAATTTTTGTACTTCAACAAACTGATCAGTTTTAACAGTACACCGTTCTAATTTGCTATTTTATTTTACTGAATTATTTTACTAATTTGTAGTCTTTAATAATTTGAATTTTAGATGTACTAATTTATTCTAACACCCTTTTATTACACCTTTATTAAATCAGTATAGCTGACATTATTTCAGCCTTCATTTTGATTGGTCTGTATGTAAAATCTCCCTCAGGTATATGATATGTATTTTCTTGCCTCACACACATTAGTGGTTGCACATAGATCCTAATATTTTTTTGCTCTGGGTTGTTAGATAAAAGCCCAATAGATTGCTGTCATTAAGAAAAGGCAGTGAACACACAAAATATATTCCAGATCCTTGACAGGATGTACAGCTAAAAGAAAAAGCTTATAACACATCTAAAAATAGTCTGGCACAAACAAATACTGTTAACATTTAAGCAAGATTCATTTCAAGATCAGTGTGAAAGTTCTTAATATGACATTACAGATGTGGTACTGTGGCTGCTCGGCCTCAGCAGGCAAGATTTTGGGACAGGGATTTGATTTTGCTATTTGCAAAACAAGGCAAATAAGACAATGATTGAAAGCAGATTAAAAACTGAAATGAACTTTTTCCTGCTGCAGCTCAATTTGTGTGCCCAGCTTTGCTCAGACCTGGTGCCCGGCTCTGCTCAGGGTTTGATCCCAGTTCTGCCCAGGGTTTGTGTCCAGCTCTGCCCAGGGTTTGTGCCCAGCTCTGCCCAGGGTTTGTGCCCTGCTCTGCCCGGGGTTTGTGCCCGGCTCTGCCTGGGGTTTGTGCCTGGCTCTGCCCAGGGTTGGTGCCTGGCTCTGCCCAGGGTTGGTGCCTGGCTCTGCCCAGGGTTGGTGCCCGGCTCTGTTCAGGGTTTGTGCCCAGCTCTGCCCTGGGTTTGTGCCCGGCTCTGCCCAGGGTTTGTGCCCAGCTCTGTTCAGGGTTTGTGCCCGGCTCTGCCCAGGGTTTGTGCCCGGCTCGGCCCAGGGTTGGTGCCCGGCTCTGCCCAGGGTTGGTGCCCAGCTGCACCCAGGGTTTGTGTCCAGCTCTGCCCAGGGTTGGTGCCTGGTTGCACCCAGGGCATCTGCCCAGCTCTGTTCAGGGCTGGTGCCCAGCTCTGNGTGCCCAGGGCTGTTCAGGGTTTGTGCCTGGCTCTGGCCAGGGTTGGTGCCCAGGGTTTGTGTCCAGCTCTGCCCAGGGTTTGTGCCCATCTCTGTTCAGGGTTTGTGCCCGGCTCTCGGGTGGCCCCGGGGCTGTCCCGGAGGCAGCAGCAGGTGCCCTCTCGCCCTCCAGGAGCACGGGGCAGAAGCCCCGCTGTTTACCTGTCGCCACCAGCGCCGTGCCCCCGACGAGGAGGATCCAGGCCAGCAGCGCCGCGTCCCTCGCAGCTGCCATGGTGCGGCTGGCAAGAGCCCGCGGGCTCAGCTTTTACGGGCTCAGCCTTTATAGGCTCGGCCAGGGCCGCCTTACGCAAGGCGAGCGCGGAGGAGGCGAGGGCGTGCCCGGGCCGCGAGCCAGGAGCGGGGCAGCCGGNGGGCGGGCGGGCCGGGGCGGGGAGCCAGGAGCGGGGCAGCCGGGCTCGGCTCGGCTCGGCTCGGCTCGGCTCGGGGACACGGAGCCCTTCTCCCCGCGGGGCTCCTGCTGCCTCCCTGCTGCTCCCTTGGAATCTTATTCGCAGCATCCCAGGCGCAATGGGCTTCCAAAGGCTTTGGGAGCAGCCTCGCGTGGGCTGCTGCTGCAGCACCCCCGGCTGCGACACGGACGGGAGGATTTCCTCACTCGGCGCAGCAAAGACACCAGGAAGGCACCTCAATTCGACTTTGTTATGTTTACTTCATTTTGGTATTAAGGTCTTAATGTAAGAAACACAATATAGCCAAATCCAAACCAATACCCCTGAAAAGTATGTTTTTACTGAAGTAAAAGTTGAGCGATTTTTGTTCTCATAAAAGGATATTTTCTGACAAAACCAACCCTAGAAAAATTCCAGCTTTCCTTGCAGGGTGCAGGACACACCTGTCACTCAGTTCAGTGTGTTCAGGGATATTTGGTATAGCACTACAATACTGTTAAAACGTTAAAGAGATGGCTTACCAGCTTTTGTGATGTGGGAACAATATTAAAAGGTGGTATTTGGGTGGTCACTATCTACTTAATGCCTCTGAAAAATCCGGAGGATTTATGTCAAATTATTTCACATCCATAATTGAAGGATAATATGAAAAGGAATGGCTGAATAGTAATGAAGGAGATCTTCTGCTCACACTAACTAAGAGGTTGTGTTAGTTTTATGTAAGTATTAGGCTCTGCCTTTTTCTGGGTTTTTGGTTTGTTTTATTTTCACGACTCAGTAGCTCTTGTCCCAGAAAGGTAGTTTTGCAATTTCAGATCATGGAAATTCTCAGTTGTCAGGAACAGCGTTTCAGAGAATCATATTATGTGATCACAGAATGGTTTGAGTTGGAAGAAACCTCAAAGCTCTACTCATTCCACCTCCTGCCATGGGCAGGGACACCTTCCACTATCCCAGGTTGTTCCAAGTCTTGTCCAACTTGGCCTTGGACCCTTCCAGGCATCCAGGGGCAGCCACAGCTTCTCTGGGCAACCTGTGCCAGGGCCTCTCCACCCTCACAGCCAAGCATTTATTCTGTGTATCTAATTTAAACCTGCCTTGATTGGTTTGAAGCCATTCCCCCTTGTCCAGTTACTACATGCCCTTGGCAAAAGTCCCTCTCCGTTTTTCTTGTAGCCTCCCCTGGGGTACTGCAAGGTGCTCTAAGGTGTCCCTGGAGCCTTATCTTGTCCAGGTTGAGCAACCCAACTCTCTCAGCCTGTCTCCATAGGAGAAGTGCTCCATGTCCACAGATCCATTTCTGCTCACACCTCTCTTTACAGCTGAGCGGGGTACAAGACCCCCAGACTTTCAATGAGTTTAGCACATCTATTATGCACCTGCTAATCCTGCGTGCTGTGGCTGTGCTTGTGCACTTTACTCCAAATGTTGTGTGAGTACTTTACTCCATATCTTCCTATGTGTATGTGCACAGATGTGATTTACAGACCTGCAGATAAACCCAGCCAACTTTAGCCTGGAGTGCTCGCAGAGCAATCTGTTGGCAGCTAGCTCAGTGACCTCATCCAGTGTGCTGTGTCTCCAGCATCTGCTGTGTTTGTGGTGACTCTTGAGCTCTGCCCCAGTGCCCTGCACACCCTGCAGCTCCTGTGGCAGAAGGCATGGCCAGTGCTCACTGTACACTGGCAGATGGATAACACTGGAAATCGGAGCTGCTGAGGAAACAAGGAGGAAAAAAACTTCATTCCATCATTACAGTGAATTGTGGCTGTACAGCTGTTCCCTGGGAGACTTTTTTCTTTGTTCCTCAAGAGTGAAGTTTAGGACACTAAAGGTCAATAAAACTGGTCTGGGAGTAGTCTACCCTGCTTGAATGTACAGTATATACAGTAATGATAGATGTATGCATTGTCTAATGCAATTAATGGAACAGGGGCCTGGGGTACAAGTGATGGAGCTTAGAATAAGTTATCTTTTGCCTTTATCTGTGGGATAAAGGTTTCTGACACCCCAGGGGCAGAAGCACTGCACAGGAGTAAACTCTGCACTCCTGTTTGCCTGCTTGGGTGCTGTTGTAAATTCTCTCACTGTCTCCGCTTACCTTGGACTGCTTCAGTTCCTGGCAAGGGAAAACTGTTTCCATGCAAGGTGGAACTACAAGAATCCCTCCATGTGGGGCAGATCCCACACTGAGGGGCATTCATGCCTCAGCTCATTTGTGACCCACAAACAACAGAAGGGGTCCTTTGCTGCAAAGCCAAATACTCTGTACTCCATTCGCTGCTCTCTCCCTTTGCTGTAACAAAATTTATTTCCAAAACCAATCTATTTTCTATCTCCTGATCTTTACTGATTTTCCTAACCTCTGTATTTTCCCATTTACTTTCATTTCCCCCCGTTTACTATTTTATTTTCGAAGCTTTTCTCTTCACTCTTTTTTCTACTCACTACTTCTCTCTCAAGTATGCAGTCTGCAAAAAGTCAGCCCATATCCCATCCCCAGGCCTAGAGAAGCAGCTATTCTGAAAATATTGTGTGTGCAAACCAGTTTCTTCAGACTCTGCCCTTCTTACTCACAATAAGATAATAAAAAATGGGATTTTAGGTCCCTACAGCCTTGTCTGTAGATACTTTGGTGGATCTGCAAGCATGGCCTATATGCTTTGCAAATGTGGAAACTTCCCTAGTGACACAGCCTAGACTAATGGAATCTGGGGACAGTGCTACATACCTGGGGAGTACAATTCTTGAATTCTGTTTGGCACCAAGAGATTTTGCTGCTTGCCCTCAATCAGTGAATGCATAAGTCAAGGGTCAATCAAAAAATCCTGCCATGTGATGACCTTTGCCTCTTTGTACTTTAATGAACCTTTCATGATTTCAACAGCTGAAAAAACTTAGACAAATATCACAGCCCCTGGTGAGGATTCAATGGAGCTACAGAATACAGAACTTAGCTAGAGCCTATGAAGCTTGGACAGCTGTACCACATGCTAAATTGTCAATCTCACACCAGGATTTCTCTGGGATGAGATGGGAGTATCAGAGCATTTACCTCTACACAGACATGAGTAAAATCTTCTACTATTTTCCACTGTGATTTATTTTTAGTGCTGGCCTGTGCTAGGAAGTCAATGCAACTGCACTTCTCTGCATACACAAGATATGAGCATATATTTTGTGCATGTCCATACAATACTGCCTGTTCATCTCCTTTAAAAGGGAGTGGCACAGCACCTCAAGAGTTTGTGCAACGAAGATCTAGCAAGACTATTTGGAAATGATATCCCCCTCACAAAACAAAGAAGGTAAAGAAGCAGGGACAGACACTCAAGAGGAAGTTCTGCTTACCAGAACTGCAGTTGTGTTAACAGTCTCACCCTGCTCCTGCATTCTGACTGGCCACAGAACTTGGGCAAGAAGGTGCAGGAAATCCTGCTCTACTCCTTCCAGTAAAGGAATTTGGAAAGAAGGGATGGCGAGCTAGCTGCTGTACAACATGATCAGGCATCAATAATTTAAAATTCTTCCAGAGACATAGAGGGGAGCTGAAGGGAGGGGGAACTGATGCTCATTGCCCTGTAGGATCTGTGGAGCTGCATCGCTCTGCTGTGAGGCACCAGTGTGACCAGGATTGTGGCTGAGGTAGCTGGAGCAGCCTGGGGCCAGGTACAGGAGACAAAGACATGGCAGGGAAGGGATTGACAACTCTGACACGAAGAGTTCAGGCCTTGCTCTTGGCAGCCCAAGTGCCAATCAGCTGGTGAGGGCCCTGGAGTGGCTCTGGGACAGAGCCAGTGCTGGCAGTGAGGCTGGGAGCCAGCGGAACAGGGACAGTGGCACTGAGTGGTGGCACAGGGAACAGCCTGGGGCACAGGGAGAAGCACTGTGGGAAAGACACAAACGTTGATCCTTGTAGGAGTTACAGCTAAATTAGAAGGGAGACAACTGTGGGAACTGGAGACATCTTCCCCCTTTTCTAACATTTAGAAGTCTTAATTGCAGCACTACTGTTACAGATTAAGTACCCCAAGAGTCAGAACTATCCTGTCTCAGCTGTAAAACCAGCTGACAAAGCAGAACGTGCTGTAGTTTCATCTTCTTTCCACAGAGGACATTTCTGTATCTATACCCCACCAAAACTTCTGTACCACCACTGACAAACTTGACATCAAGAGATAGTTTTACTCACAAACTGGGTCTTCACTGATTTCACTTTATTAAAACAACCTTGCGGCTACATTCTGTCTTCAGTCATGGGGGAGTGACAGAAAAACCTGAGCATTGGGGAAATGTGGTAGCTGTATTTAACAAGTGAGGGATCAGCTGGATATACTACAGTGAATAATTGCAAGTATGACAACTGTGAAGAACAGGCAAAAAGAAGGGAAATGTTATTTTATCCTCAAAATTACTTACGTAATTTCTTTCATTATCCTAATAGTTTGCATATGATCTGCATGTTTAGACTGTAAACTATAATTCTAATTTAAGTTTCTTGTTCTCCATGCTTTTGTTATTTGTCTTTTCAAGGATCACTTTTTTCCAGAATTCTACCTTCTTTTCTTTCAGCTTGCTGGCTTTCTTTTGTTGTAGATTTATCTGCAAGTATTCTTCGTTTAGGTTGTAAGATGGCCATTCAACCAGCCCCTCTCCATTAGGATTTCTGTAAACAAGAGAAAAGAAAGACTGAGTGCCCTTTTCAGTCTCAGGGGAATTCAATCACAGAAGTTAAGACTGAACCAACACACCAGCTGATTCCCATGGAGTCAGCTCAAAGGAGCAATGGGTGTCATCAGTCTCATGATCCTTACCCATTTCGAGCAAAGTTAGCCCAATACTTCATTAGAGTTCTGCTAAGATTCTTCTCTTCCTCTGTAACTTCACCTGAAAGACAAAATACAGAACAGTTACTGTGTGTGGCAGAAATCAAGGCATTGCTACTACAGGAGCAGCATTTCTGTGTGTGGAGATGCTGTAACAACTTAGCAGCTGCAACAGAGACACAATACCAGGGAAATATCAGTGATACAGAAAGCATCAAGGGATTTCAGCACTCCTCATGAATGACTTCAGCATAATTACCCCTACTGTACAAACTGGGGACTTGGGGAACAAGGAAATAAGGCAATGTGCCTGTAAGTTTCCAGGAAGCCAGAAGCAGAACAAAAAAATCTCATGTGTCCTGCATGACAGTACAACTCCAGGAATGGGCTATGTGGCTTTGTTTCAGGGATCCCATTCTAATTTTGTGGGAATGAAAGTCTCCCTCTTATTGAGAGCATGACTAGGCAAAGATCTCTTCATTCTTACACAAGATGATGCCACTACATTTCCCAGCACTTCAAGAGTATTTATTTAAATATATTTATAGATAAGCTCACTGTAGCACTAGGTGAGAATTTTTTCAGTTGCTCTGTGTTATTAATTATAAATGCATCTCAATACACTAAGAAAAATATTTGCTATCTTAATGCCCTTGTTAAGCTCAGGCAAATGGAAAAGAACTGTTCAGTGTTTTCTAGTGCCATAAGAACAAGATTAAGTAAGTAAGTAAAAAGAAAAGCATAAAATATAAGCAAAATGAAAAGGCTCTGGTAACAGATTAACAAAGAGCTTTACAACATAGCTGGATTGCTCCAAAGTTCAGTGGGGTAAAAGGAAATACTTTCACTTATGTAGGCTTTGAACCAGACTGTGAACTGCTGTGCAAATGACAGAAAGAAAAGCAGAAAAAATGGTGAATTCATAAAATAAGCAGAATTTTTGTGTCTCTTTGTCAAAATAAGAACTGTTCCTAATTTGTTCCATGGGAAAGAAACGACTCCATGCTGAGCATTATTTTTTTAGGCAGATGTAATTAAAGGATATTGCTGGATTCATAATATTCCTTAGGGAGTGGCATCACGTATTTAACTGTTCAGTGATTGGCAGATTCATTGGAATGTAACAACACGGGATTCTGCCTGGAGGAACTTCCAGGATCCCGTGGGAATTTGGGGAGTGCGCCCTTCATCCTCCCTCAATGGACTGGTTTCATTTTGAATAAGTGCTTAAGTATTGATTGAGTTGTGGGGCAAAACAGACCTAACCATTAGATCTTCACACAGGAAATGCCACCCTGGAATTCCAAGCCTTGCTCTGAACACAACTGGAATCACTTCCTGCAAAAGAGACCAAGCCCCCCATTCTCTGGAGCCTGACAGCCTGGGGCATTTCCTGGAAAGGACAAGACACTGGCCTAAATACCTCAGGCAATGAAGAGAGCCTGGATTTCCTCCTTCCCAAGCACTCTGCAAGTCTAATTGACCTTTCCTTCAACTTATTTTTCAGCCAAAGTTATTTGGCAAATTCATGCACGGTGCTGGGATAATGACAGGGAATTTTCTAGCTAATGTCCTATTTGCTGACAAGATGTGTAACTTCCTGTGCTTCACAAGGAGCAAAGTGTACAGGAGAGAAGAGGGAGAAGATGGTTAAATGTGGAACACCACTTCTGACAAAAGGGTTATGGTTTGGTCTCACTGCCAGTAAATGCACTGTAGACTGATCAAAACAAATTGAATACTGAATAGAATAATGCAGTGCTACCAGAGCACGTTAAGAGTGAACAGTGTCTGTTCCTTACTGCGGAGCTGGATGTCACCAGCCAGAAATGGCCCCCCAAAGACAAAGCCGACTTCATCCCCATAGTCAGCCTTCACATAGTCTGGTTTGCTGTCCCAGTAGGAACTGGGCCGGTGCTGGAATTCAAAGAAGTAGGTAGGAGCTCCAGACTCTGCAAGACATAACATTTCCAGAGCTACAGAAGAGATACATAAACTACAGCTGCCATCAGCTGTTTAAAATATTACTTTAAGCAAAGCTTTATAGTGGGTACATTTCTGATGTAATTGTTACATTCAAATATGTACTTTTATTTTTAATGCAAAATTAAGACCTTGGCACTTACACCAGAAAAAAAAAAAAAGGATAAAAATTCAAAGATCCACCCTAGGAAAACTTACAGAAATCAAAATAACATCAAACTACTTCCAGTTCTGGCTGTCTTGGCATGGCTTCTCTACACTTAAACACCAGAAAACCTCCAGACCACAGAGCTGCTGACCTCCCAGGTGACCGTGGGCCAAAGGACAAAGGTTGCTTTGATAGGTTTTAATTTTTAAGCCTGTATACTTCAGTTAGCAAACATTTACCTGTGTTACCATGCTCTGCTCTCACTATATTGTGATTATAAGCACAGTGCAAGACACTTACACAAAGATAAGGGACTACACACAACCCTGCAGACCTGCATCATTCCTCACCCTCAAGTTCCCAGTGGGAATCTCAAGCAGGGCTGCCTGTATATGACAGGACTCGTGTCTACATCATTTGATCCAGCCTGCAACAGGAGGCTGGAATGTCCCTGCTGTTGATCAGCTTACCCCTGTGATAATTCAGTGCTTTAATGGCAGGCATGACAACTGCCACGTCCCCCAGCAGGTCCACGAATCGGTCCCGTAGCTCTGCAGGGTCCTCCGTGTCTCCCAGATACTCATCTATGATCCTGGGCAGAAAATCTGAGGGTACATCCTAAGAGACAAAGGCGGAACAAGAAACAAACAGACAAATGATCAGTTCTGCATCAGCAGCTAAAAATGCCATCTTTTAAACTTCAGAGATTCTGCAAAGGCACAAAGGTCCAGGACAGCACCCATGTTGATGGGAAACAAAACCTATTCATACTTTTTGTGGGGGAAAAATCCAACACCAACATCAAAAACTAAATCAAAACAACCACGTCAGGTCAAATTTGCAACAGTTTTATATGGATTAGAACTCTACAGGAATCAATGAATATCCAGCAATTTCTCCTGATAATACCTTTGGCTTCTGTTTCCTTCTGTAGAAAAGAGATGGGAATAACAAAAGTAAATTCTCAGTTCTTGAAAGATTTATGACTATTAGACTAGAGAACAAGACCAATGGGATTTCCAAACACAGTGTAGGTTTTCAGGGTTCTTGTTGCTTGAAAGACACATCCCAAAACCAGGAGTGCAGAGTAACTACTTTAAAAGCTACATTTAATTGAGTGTAAACATATTGAAAAATCTGCCTTGAAATGCCCCAAGCAGGAGATTAGCCCCCAGATACCTTAATACTCAGGATACAATTACAGTAATCCTACAAATACAATAAGATAAAATTGTTGGTTGAGGTCTAGAATGAAAAAGGCATTTTCCCAAATCCCAAGCCTGACTCAAGCCTATTTCTGTGTAACTCCCTACAACCTGGTCCTGTCAACTTTGCTATGGCTCCCCCCAGAGGATGACATGACCTCAGCCCTTAGTAACAATATGACTTAAGCAGTGAGACTCAAATCTGTTACATACCTGAAAAAGAAAATTCACTTCTCAAATTAGATTAGTGCAACAGTACTTACTATGATTGGTAGAAAAACCTCTACAGTTGAGGCAATTGATTTTCTGTCTCCTATTTCCCTCAAACTTGTCATTTTTGATGTCTGTACAGAGAAAAAAAAGAATGTTATTAGCACCATTCAATGTCTCCATTATTTTTAACATTGCAACTGCATTATTCAATTTATTCTTATTACTGGTGTTTATTTTTGAAGCATCATATCACATGCAAAAGTGCAGCACAATGCAGCAGTTGTCTTAAAAAACTTGTATTTACTGCAGCAAATGTTGCCCTAGTGAAGGTTTCTACAGAAATCATTCAGAGTACATAGTTTATCCTTAAATCAACATTAAGAAACTTGTAAGACTAGAAAACATTCGGGCAGAGTTGAAGCAAAAAGCTGCTTCTGTCTCACAGGCTATTTTCCTTCTGTTGGGGGAGATCTTAAAAGTCACTGCCAGTCGGTCTCCAGTCCAGTTTTCAGAGCCCTTTGAAATAAAGAAAAGACAGTGTTCCTCCTCTTTCACAGCATTACATAAAATAACTCTTCTGCTGCAAAATAAATTCAAGCAGATTTCATTTTACATTGTTCTTCTGGGACTTAGAACCAGTACGCTCCCAGAGACAGTCACTTCATAGATTCAGAACAAATGCTTTGTATTACAGAAAGGAACCTGAATACTTGGGAAATAAAAAAGGGGACAAGAAAGAGAGAGGACACAAATCCATCTCCTGCAGTTTTATGCACTGATAGCAATTACTCATTTTTATGAGTTACCCACTGAGCTCATAGGAGAAAGGATTTCTGCACAGAGAAGGGGCTGGACACCTGCACTACCCCCACACTCTCTCCCAGATGAGCTTTTCAAAGGCAAGCTCTTTCTGCAGGGTGATAGCGACACACACGGGAAGCTGGTTTAGGTGCTCATTGGCACATTTTTAAACATGTATCAACCCTGACTATTGGGCCTTGTGGGGGAAAGGATTGGTTTTATTTTTCTTTCAGTAATAAGCCTTTGATTGTTGCATTCTTTTTCCTCTTTCTTCCTGGACAAGGGAATAAAATTTTAAGAAAAGAAAACACTGTAAAAAATTGATGTTCCAACTGATGTGTCCATATAGCTTAACTTGCAGGATGAAACCTCTCTCACCCTCTTGTGACCAATGATTTCTGGGGCACTGCAGAGCCGTAATGCAAGCAAAGTCTACCGTGTACATATTTCCAACAATGCAAACATTTGCCCTCCCACGTAACACAAACATTAAAAACACATTAAAAATAAAGAATAGACATTAAATTACAGCTCTAATATTCCAGCCAAATTCATTGTTGGTGACTCCAATCATGAATGGGACTGCATTGAATTCTTTTCCAGCCAGTATCTCTTCAGGTGGCTTATGAAGAAATACTCCATCCAAAACTATGGGCAGAAATGAGATTTCCTGAAGGAAGAGAAAAAGGAAATCAAATTACTTGTTAACAGCATTTCAATTTTTCCTTCAAATAATATAAAATGTCCATGTTTAATGTTCTAAGTGCAAAAGAGGGCTTTAAGAAATTTGAGTATCTACAGCCATTGTAACATAAATTTAGTTTGGCACAGGAATATAAAATGCAAGCCTGGCTGGGTCAAGGTATAGAGGAATGTAATGGGTTCCTGATCCTGTGCTGCTTCTGACATTAAAACATAGGGATGCTCAAACCTTGCTCACAACTTTACAGGTGCTGTCATGCTTTGCTGAACCTTCCAGAGAGAAATTATGTGTGAAGTTATTTCAACATTTAGGGAGTATATTGAGAAAAAATAAGAAAAATCAACTTTGGAACAGACCATCAATGACCTCTGATCAGAGGCTGAGCTAAAGTTCAGCAAGAGAGCCAATAAAAATTCTGTTGCCATGAAGTTTCACCTACCTTGCTTTTAAGGACAATGTGCTCTGCTTCCTGCTTCCTCAAGCACTTCAGCAGGGAGAGGGAACTGCTCGTCTCACACTTAAAGATACTGGCAATTTTCTGAAAATTATCAACAAAGACAAGCACTGTTAGAAAATTAGCATACACACTACTGTTAAGAGCTTTATTTAATGGCAGATTTAGGTGAGCCTGATAGATCCTTGAGTATTTTATTTTACTAGAAACGCTACAGTTTGCTCACAAAGTGAAATCATTCTGGAATACTTCTTTTTCTTGCTGTATTTCCATTCACTGTCTACAATAAACTTTGCTGTAGAGATAATACAAGCTTATAGCATAAACAAAATAAGGGAAGAAAATTCAGAAACATTTATATTATTACTAGCTGCCTTTACAGGAAAATAAATTAAAAAGACACTTACATACATTTTTTTTGTTTGTTTTATATTTAATCAATTTACTTCACATAAAGGCCTTCCCTAAAAGACCACAGGTCAATAAAAAATGGAATTCTTCTTCTGGATTCTTGGTAACCTTTCCATAATAAATGGCACAGTTACTGTATAGGGTACAGGGGGTATGAAAATGGACATTTGCCTATCTTGGCATGTGTGTGACTGAAAATACCTGTCAGCTCACAGCTGTACAATCTATTTCTAACACCAAACACACTAAAATTAAATAGGTGTGCTGCGAGAATAAACTGGATCAACTTTGCTGCATAATATGCAATGAGATTTTCCCCTTTTCTCTTTTAAGCTAATTATCATATATAAGTACCCTCTTTTAGATTATAAAGACTTTAAAATGCAAAACAACGAGCCTACCTCAAGATCTGTTGAAAGATGTAAATCTTTATTGGGGGGAATTAGAATTCCACTCTCTGATATGGCTTTATGAAAGAGACCCTTAGACAAAGGAGATAACACCTGCCAAGAAGGGAAGAACAGAAAGGATTTATTCTACATTAACACCCTTATTCCATAACTCTATGCTTCATGAGTCTCCTGGATTCAGGAGGGAATTACACCTCGTTGTTTGCTTACAGGGGAAGTCTCCAGATTTAGCACAATGTCCTGTTAAATTTACTGTCAAAATCCAGATTAAGCATGAAATATTGCATTAGTTGAGTTTTTGAAGATTTTTATCTCCTATATACCTACATGTGCAAAAACAGAGCAAGATCCTGCAGATATACCAAAGAGAGTGACAGATCCTGGATCTCCACCAAAGTGCTCAATATTTCCTTGGACCCATCGAAGAGCTGCGACTTGATCCAAAAAGGCCCAGTTCCCCCGGGCGTGTTCATCACCAGTGCTGAAAGGAGAGCAGCACAAGCCACTTCTCAGGAACAGTAACAGCACCACAATACAGCCAATCTAAACAAGTTGTATTTTGTGCAAAATGTCATATTTGGCCCTGACCTACAGCCCCTCACGGTCACACCACAGGCCCTGACTCACCTCTACTCTCTGCTCACCCCTGTACACATGGATCCCTGGCCTTTATATACTCCTCATGAATGACTTCCATTGGATGGAAGCATTACACACCAGTGGATGGAAGCAAAGGCCAGAACAAAATCCTATCCATCACCAAGTAAGACCAACTATGATTTGATAGCAGGCTGCAATCAAATGACCATGCAGTTGGAATTCTTACTGTCCTAAAGTCCTGATGTCAGTGAATTATGTACATTTAAACCACTGTAGCAGTGGGATGCTGGCACAGAAGTTTAGAGGATTTAGCAAACAAAACTACCCACACTTTAAACATGACAGCAAGTACTTTGTAAGCAGTGAAACAGGTGATCTTACTTGAAGAATCCAAGGAGTCCCAGTCTGTACTGAATTACTACCACCACAACATTCTCGTAGGCTGACAGTGCAGAGCCATCATACCTAGCAGCACCACCAAATACAAAATTGCCTCCATGGATCCACACCATTACCTTACAAACAAAAGGGTGAGACAGACTTTTATGCATTGGTTTGCAGATTTCATTTGAAAAAGGAAAACAACATCAGAGAATTAGGAACCCCAAATCACTGAAGCATGATGGCAGCTGAATTTTAGGTTGGTGGACCTTGAATTTTGCATCCTGATATTATTTCTGCTAGTGCAGTATCATATTTTCAAAAGCCATGAAGTCTCTTAGGAGCAATCATTACTTGCATGCTTTATAAAACACAAGTTTGTTCAATGGTTTACGTACAGGTAACTTGTCCTTCTTGCTTGAGCCAGCAGGGCTGTAGACACTGAGATACAGACAGTCCTCAGAAGTCTGGAATGCAAGGTGCTTTTCTTTAAAGTTTTTTTCAGCTGTTTTCAACATGGACAGATCTTGAGGACATCTTCACAAAAAAAAAAAAAAAAAAAAAAAAAAGGAAGAACANAAAAAAAAAAGAAAAAAAGGAAGTACAATTATTAGTACTGAAACTGCAATAGTATCAATGTAACAATGATAGAGAAAACACCCTTTTTTTGCCCCAGAGGCTGAATCCCCACAGGGTGCTTGAATTTTGGGATATTTATAATCAGTGAGAGGTGAAGCCTGTAAAAGCACATCTCTACACTTGTGCTTGAAATATTCCAGTACTGGCAGTGTATCCACTACCAAATAAAAACTTAAGAAAAATCAGGCCTCTGTACCCCAGTAAATACAACCCTGACCAAGATGGGCAGGTTCTGTCTACAAATGAACTGAACAGCTCTCACAGAGGTGGGTAAGAAGTTGCATCTCTCAGACCAGTCCAGGGTTCAGGTGGTTCAGGTGGAGAAAACCTCAAGGATCCAAGAGGGGCTTTTGCAAAAGGAATTCCAAGGAAAACATTTACAAGTTTGTCTGTCCCCTTCACATTTGTCTGTGTTCCTTTGAGCCGTCCAAGAGGAATAGTCACTTCCGGCTCAGCACCTCTCTGTCCTAAGTAACACAAAAAGTTTAAAAAATGCATCTTCATAATTATCAGACGGACTTTTCAATAAAGTATTTTTAACTGACTGTTTAATTTAGAACATTTCAGCTTATTCCTTTCAATTTTGTTCAGTTTTCGTTTTGCTTTGGTGCAGTGACAGACACTCCCTGCCAAACCCTCCTGCCAGTGACACCTGGAGCCAGGTAGGACAGTTTAGTCACTGTGCAAGAACAAATTTCAGAGCAA
Organism: Pardalotus punctatus; assembly: GCA_013400915.1. Classification (NCBI taxonomy): domain Eukaryota; kingdom Metazoa; phylum Chordata; class Aves; order Passeriformes; family Pardalotidae; genus Pardalotus; species Pardalotus punctatus. Next base: position 522 of record VZTX01019645.1, on the reverse strand, counting down.
GTAGCAAAACCATTAACATCTCCTAAATTTAGCATTCAGCAAGACCTTAAAAATACTTCGTTTAGAGAGTTCAGAAATATTTTTGCTTTCTCCCTTTTAAAAAAGACAGAAACCTTATTTTCGTTAAATCATTTTAGAAATGGTTTAATCTCACAAAACCAGTAATTTTTGCATCATGAAGGCATTTTTCCAGATTGCTAACCAAAGCATAAGAGATTTTCTGCCTTTGAAAAAGCCACTGCAACTTGTTGGTGCAGTGGCTTCCCCCCAGCAGTGAGGATAACAGATCGCGGGTCTCACCTTCCGCCCCGCACACGAGGAACGCTGCACTACAAAACAAGGTGCAAAGCAACGCAGTCGTGCCCGGAGGAGCCATTTTTCACCCCCGACTGGGCTCTCGGTGACTCTCAGCGGTTTCATGCGGAAGAGAAGGGGACAAAGGTCCCAGCGAGGGCACTCGGCGCACGGAGCGCGGCTGAACTGTGACCGTGAACCGCAGCGAGCGCGTCCCGAGCGCCCCCC
>VZTX01019638.1:138243-186668 GCA_013400915.1 Pardalotus punctatus | reverse complement strand
ATTCCACCCCACCATTGCCCGAAGGCGACAGATCTGTACATTCCCTCTAAGTAATCCCTCTTCAGAGGAAATTTTGTTCTCTTGCAAACTACATAGAAAAAGAAAAATTGGGACAGTTTATAAAATATTGCAAACAAGGACTTAGATTTAATAAACCACTCATGACATAATAGTTATATGGCAAGCTGGTCACTCAGCACACATTATTAAACTAATTATCAAGCAATTATTAAATTAAACAATTTTTTTTTAAAAAGCAATGTTTAGTAAAATGGCTACTGGCATCAGAAATTTCTGTCAAATAGCAGAATGTTTGAAACTAATGCTAAGCTGCATTGAGAGAATTTAGGAAAAAAATATGCAAAAATCCTATCCACAGAATCTCAGACTCAGCACATAAGAAGACTCCGCCAAAGCTGGGCTAGCGGAGTGATGGGGACAACACCACACGGGCAGATCCAGAGCCATCCCTCTCACCGGCCACAACACTGCTTCATCTCCCCAGGTTACGCTTTAGCTGCCCTTAAGTTAGATCATTTAATTGCCTGCTTGCTACAGCAAACCTGGAGCTCAGAGCAGGATGCAAAACCTGCCAGGGAAGTGGGGAAACCCCACTGGGTGCCTCTGCTGTGCTCCGGGCTGCAGTGGCTAAACTGCTATCCATGCTTCATCTAGCTGGCTGAAAGTTCACCAGGGAAAGTCTTCACAAGCAGCAAACACACCCTTGGCTGAAGGGCAGGCAAGCTCCCAGCTCTCCACAGCATCACTGGCTCAGCTCTCCCTGCTCCAGGGAGGGATGCCCTTGTTCATGGAAGAGTGCTGTCAGCAAAAGGCAGATACAAACCACAAACAACATTCTTGGTTGAACTTTTGAGAGATGTAAGCACCTTGGAATTGTTCTGTTTTTGAATAGTCTCTGCCCCAACCTCATGAAGAGCACAGCTGCCTTGGTGCCCTTCACTTGTTCACATTTGTAATGTCTAATACATGGAAAGATGGAAAAACCCTCTGAGGGATGGCTGCTGTGTTGAGAGACAGCTTTAGATCAAGTATGAAGAAATTTGTGCTTCTTTTGTTTCAGTGCTTCCTCTGTGTCTGTTTAACTCCAACTTCTAAGAAGACAAACCTACACAGCCCCTGATCCAGAGAGCAAGAGCCCTCTCTGGATTCCTGTTATTCATATTTATCTACAATAATGGGAGCTCTGTGTCTGCTTGTCTTTGCATCCATCTGTGTTTACATAACTGGTAATGAGGACACAACTGAAACAATAATCAAACTTTAATTACAGAGGTGTGTAATAGAATTCACAATGAATTCACAGTGAATTTATTTCACTTGTTACTTTTATAAGTTCTCATTTCTTTCTACAGAGAAGTGGGAGAAGCTGAACCTGAAGATAAAACAGGTCTCACGGTTAAGGAGAAGAAAGGGAAAGAGAAAGGGAAAGGTGGGGAGATTGGGGATAGGAGAAACAGAAGAGAGAGGAGCAAGGAGGGGGGGAGCTCTGACCAGATGATATCCTTCACACCTACCACAGACTGTAGCCTCCAGACTGACTGTGAAGCACTGGCTGGTGTTCAGGTGCGCTGAGGATCACTCCCTGTTCAAGGGTCTGAAACAGTTCACAAAGCCAAGGCAGGAAGCAGTCACCAGGAGGATGCATTCAACATCCAGAGTTCAATGGCTACATTCAGTCTGAAGCTTCATCCTCAGCTACTGCACAGTAAGAAAGGGAAGTATGACTGCAAAATACAGTGACTATCCAGATTATTGAATCTTGAATGTGTTGCAAGCAAAGCAGATCAACTCATGGGTTCTCGTAAGGAAGAAAATAATAATATGTTCTCATTTACTCCAGCACACGTGGCACTGTTGCTAAATTACCCTGGGACTGAAGGTATGCACAGCTTGCACCAACTTGTGTAACTGAATAGGCATTTGTTCACTGTGCACATCAAGCCCAGAATTTCTCAAGAGAAAGATGTGACTGCAGGTGGTATCAACATCCTTAACCTTGCAGTCTCTGGTAATGTCTTGAGCAAGTTCCCTGTGGCAGAGCAACATTACAGCTTGTACTTCAGGCATTTACTTTCTTTTCATCCAGTAGAGTCTCACAGCAATATAATTCAAGTGACTGTGGAGTGGATGGTGGCAGAAGAGCAGCTACAAGATATAGGAGAAACATCTTTTACCTGAGAAAATACTAATTTATTCTAGCGACTGTTGCATTCTCAGTGGTCAAGAAGCAACTATATGTTACAGGCCTGGTTAGTTAAAGCTGAATTTGTGCAAGAACATTTTCTGAAGCAGTCCTTACCACATGATCACCTTCAACTGCTCCTGGATAGCTTCATCCGTCTCATCATGACACTTCTTTGAGGTAACGCAGACTTTGTGACAGGAGTGGAAAATGTAAGATTAGTTTCATTTTTGCACTTCAGACACCAGGCTGGAATTTGCCACAAGCTCCCAGAAGCAGCTGGTGGAAGTGTAGGCATAACTTATTCTATCAGAATGGGACAATATACATCATATTACAGTCAAATATATTCACAAATAGCCTTTTTCTGGACGTTTTTATCATATCCAGTCTGCTTAAAAAAGTTCTTGGCTAAATGCAATACAGAATACCTCAAGTTCAAGTGCCTGGCCAAGTTCCAGGGCTCAGATTTTTCTTGGTTCCTAGTTCTGGAGAAGTCAGGGAGATGTGGCCTTGAAATAAGAAGAAACAACCCCCTGGGAAGAGTTTCTGTGCCAGAGTCCCAGACTCTTGACCCAGTGGGTATGGCCAGAGTTTACTGTGAAAACATCCTGCCCCTCAAGGCCAGCAAGGAACTCAAAGGCCAAGCCCCACAAAAGACAGCTTAAAGACACCTGTGGTCACTCTCCCTGCCTCTTCCTGTCTTCATTGAACACAAAACAGGTTTTTGCAGGAACTTCCAGCAGTAAAAAGTCTTAGCAACAACTGCCTTTGCCCAGAATTTCTCCTACACCGAGACTTCTGCTCCTCATATAGAGGATATACAGATATTTTCACAAATATAGGCTACTAAGTGATCAGAGAAACCAGGCAGAGAAGCAGAAGCTAAAAGGTTCAGAGGCAGAAAATTTTTTTGCAAGTCCAAGGAAAACTGAAACTACATTGTAGGAAGTAGGATAGTGAAATGGTGATAATGGAGGGATTTATACCTTTATTTTCTACAGGTGATTTCCCTGCTTACTCTTGTAGCACCCTGAAGTGACATCCTTGGAGCAATATATACATACGTAGCAGATGATCAGAGAACCAGTGTAGGGTTTACCATAATTCTCCTTGCAGGGAACACCCCAAGAGTGTGCACAATTATAGCAAAACACTGAAAGTTAATTTCAGGACTTACACCTATCTGAGGACACTTTAGAGTAACAACAGCTCAGTAATATGAAAATAAAATGCCTCTGGTGCAACTTTAAGTTTGAGGATGAAATGTGTGTTATTTACATTTGGTTTTGCTGCTTTGACACTCACAGATGTTAGGCCAATAAAAGGACAAATCAGCTCCCTGACATCAGCAGGGAGAATAAATGATCTTTCTCTTGAATGTTTAGAGAAGTCAATGTATGCTTCAAAGTGTGTATGTTGCAGAGTTCATCTTTAGCTCTAATAGGATGAAGTTTTGACACTTAAGACAAAAAAGCAGTTCTGTGTTTTTACAAGAAACCCACCATTTTCTATTTTTATTACATCCTATTGCTATCAATAATGTGTAAGCATAAGCACAGTTTGTCAGTCTCACCCTATACATTTCCTACTGGAGACAAAATAAAAGATGGCCTGGCTGACTGACTCTTCTACAGAGTTTTCATCCCCACATGGTTAGTGCTGCTCCAGCTCTGACTGCCTGCATACACTATCAAAGGAACATTTCATTTCAGATGCATCATCGATTGCTCAGTCACCTGTGTCAAACAAACTACTTATCTCTAACACCCATCCACTGCAGACATCAGGGCTCAGAAGACCAGGTGCCATCAAGGCTTCTCAAAGGACAGGAGGAGTGCTGAAGCAGCTCAGAGAGTGCCCTGGCATTCATTCATCTTGGAGCCTGCTGGTCTCACACCCAATACAAACTTATTTTTCCATGGATGAGGCTGCTGTCCCCACATCTGCTCCCAAGTGTTCAGGTGACACAGAAAGCTTGATGGATCACCCACCAGTCATGGTGCTGTAGAGCAGAAGAGTTCACTTGGCCATATAAACTGTAAGGTTTTAAGCAGAGTATTTTATAATGTCACAACAGCTCTGGGAAACCTCCTTATCCATCTGGGAACTCCCCTCTTGTTGGTATTTGATGAATATACCATGAAGTTAAGCCTCTAGCACTGCCTTTTGGCCAGGGTACTCAAAACAAAATCCTCTGTGTTCAGGGGGACGGTCAGGGAACAGAAAGCAAACTGACGCTGCTTAAAAGGGAAAAGGCAAGAACCAACAGAAGTAATGAGATATTCTTAAGTCCAATATCAACTGCTGCATTATTCTTTAAACAGAGTGGAGAAATTTTACAGAAACATTTCCAATATAAAAAGAGAACACTATTTAGATACTGAAACAGGAGTTACTTATTTAAAGGAAGAAATTAAAAATAAATAAATAAATAATAATTTAAAAAATTGAAAAAAAGAAACCACAAAAAAACCCAAAAAGCCAAACAACAAAAACAGACACACAAAAAAAGCAAAAAAAACCCACCCAACCAACCAACCAACCAACCAACCAAAAAAAACAAAAAAAAAACCCAAAAAAAAACCAAACCAGAAAACAAAAAATAAAGAAAATAGTCAAATATAAGTCTGAAGGAAATGAAAGCTTAATTACCTAAAAACCCTCTGGGAATAGATCACTGTTGTAACAGAACAGGAAACAGTAATAGTTAACTTAACATCAAATTTTCAACAAGTTTTAAAACACTGAAAAAAAGCCCCAGAATGTGCTCTGTACCTAAATCTTCAGCTCTAGCTGTTCTGATCCCTTTACTTTGTCAGAAACTTTCCAGTAATAGTCTTCAAGCAGACAAGGTTTTAAAGAGCTGAAGATGTTGCAAAATCCTTTCGGGCTCCATAAAATACACTAAAAAACCAGATTTTAATCTGTTTTTTAATCCTCAATAAGCAGGTTTTAATCAATTTATTTTTTCAGGATTGACTGGGAACTAAGAATACCTCTAGACTGTTAAATATATTTTGAGTATTGGATCTCTGCTCCTCTGCCATGTCACAGTTCCCTTGCTCCATGGTCCTGTTTTGGACCACTGTAGTTAGCTCACTCCAAGGCAACACCCGAGTATGGTTCTGGGAACAGATCATTCCAGAGATCTCTTCCAAGGCTGAAGCAAGGGGATTCCCTGATACCCCTCACATGGAACTTTACAAGCAGGCTTTGCTTCTTCAAACGTGCACAAGTGTCTTCCTGCCATGCCCCAAGGCATGGTGCATGCATAATTGTGATCTAATAATTAAGTCATTAGGGATAATAATGCTTAATGATAATAATAAGTCATAAAAAAGGGATAATTACTTCTTAAAGCCTCAGAAACATCACATGAAACTTAGAGGAGATGTCTGGCCATGTGCTCCACAGCCCAGATTCAGACAAGTTGTTCTCAATCCTGATGGGCTGGCTTGAGGCACTCTGGGAACAGGTGTCTTGTCCTCAGGGAGTGGGACTGTCCTTATTTTATCCAGCATCATACAAATAGTCCAAGGGACTACCTGAGGCTTATTAGGAATGTTCTAGGCAGATCTGAATTTTCACTGGTCTTTGATACAAGCAATGTTAGTGCTGATACTCCCCTGGTTTTAATTATCTTCTGGTATTGAGGGACAAAAGTAAATACAGTAAACGCATTTCAAGAAATAAGTATTTAGGAATCTTTCTGCCAAGTTGGACTTCACAGAATATTTCTCTGACACTCATAACACCCCACCCACCTGCCTACAATAAAGAGCACACAGCATAAAAGCAGAGTACAGCAAAATATCAGATGAGACAGAGGGTGAGAGGATCCCATCGTGATGTAGATTCATGAAGAATCACAATGACTGAGACTGTCTGCTTTGCTTCCCCAAAGAGACACTATTTCCCTGTTACAGTCTCACAGATGATCCCCCAGCAAGGCTGGAAAAGTAGTCAATACACAAGATAAACTCATCTGGAGAATAGTTAGCATGCCAAGTGTAACTACAGACCTATTATTGTTGTCCTTTTGTCCTATTTTTGGGAAAAGGGACTTTGTTCTGGGCAAGTTAAATTTTTAGAATTGCAAAAGACATCTAAAAGGAATGATCAGTCCAGATGAAACTAATCCTGATGATGTCAAAGAAAAGGTCCCCTCTACAATTCCAACTTCACAATTAATGCAGAGGCTGAAGGATTGATGTGTATCATGAAAATTAAGAAAAATTTTACCAATTAATAAAAACACAAGCATTTTGAAATATTTGGGAGCTTTTTGATCTAAAATTATGAGAGTATGTTTGTAAATTTATACTTCAAAGGCTGCAAGGTGTTGGGAAGGTGATGAACCCATGGTTATGGCAACAATGTCAGCAACTCTCATATTAAATCTTATGAAGGAATGTCCTTCAGACTGCAATTATTAGGGCAGAAATACTTCGTCCTCAAACTGAGCAGTGGTCATCAGTCAATACATTGTGGTGAACTTCAAGTTTTTGTTTAGCATCATCAGGATCTTTGAATAAAACAGACATTTAAATAAGAAAATAAATTACAAGAACTGAGCTGTATGTTCTTTCTAAAGACTTCTGATTTTTTTATTTTGTTTTTCTCAGAAATATTTATGTTACTCTTATAATCAGTTTAAAATCCTTACAGGAGTTTTCTGGGTTTTCTTCTTCACCACATTCAGATTCACTCTTTCTTAGTGTTGACTGAAAGAAGTCTATTTTCCCTCTATTTTTAAGATAGATATGTGCAACCAGCCTTTTATCAAACACTGGATAATAAGGATGACCAAAATCTTTTGTTGTTGCATGGACTGTGGTTCTTCACTGTCACTCTGTCTACATATAAGCCTTAAATACCATTTTTCAAAGTCACATATCAGATTTTTAATGTAGCAATCTGCAATTTGAATATATCAACAGTGCCCTTTTCATAAAGGACATAGATACTCCTTGGAGAATTTATTTTGTCGTGTCCTTTCTGAGAACTCTAAGTTGCACATCACTAGTACCAGTTTGCCAAAATATTGAACTTCTGACTTTATATGAGATCATTTTTCCTTTCCTCACTTTTCAAAGGGAAGGATGGAAAGAGCAATGTTGTGATATGAAAGATCATTTCAGAGTTAACATAAACGCAGTTTCTATGGCCTGTTGCTGGACTGTCAGTTTCTGGCTTCATGGTTAAATGGCAGAGCTTTGTCTATAGCTCCAGACATTGAAGTCAGTTTATAAAAATGGGGAAAGCTAGCTATATAAACGTCGATTACATATGTAAAATATGTTGCTATTTATACATAAATTGCTGACAAAAGATTTGCAGAGTAGCATCAAAGACAATTACATAAATGTTAACAGACAATTTTTTGAAACATTATGAACACTGTTTTTTTTGTAACTCAAAAAAGTTTCAAAAGATGAAATACATTTTACGTGTCTTTCACTTATAAATACAGCCAAATCAGATAAGAAATATTTTCCATTGCTAACCTGGGCCAAGAATGCTAACCAACAGCCCAGTTCACAAGGGTCTCACTGAAAATAGCTGTTCTAAATATGTGGTTAGATTAGGCTGTCTAAACATTTGTGAGAGCTCAAGGAAAGCTATCTGGAAAGGCTATCTTTCAGTTCTAATTGTAATATTTTCATAGAGTATGACTTCTATTGGCTACCACATTTAATCCCCGTTGGCTCTGCTTCCCTTCTTCTAGTACTGAGGATTAAGCAATAATTCCCACCATCTTGAGACACACAGACCAGACCAATTAAACTGTACCACACATACTGAAATTCTGATTACTGCTTCTTATTTTGGTTGGAAGTATGGAGCAGAGTTACAGATTGCCCTAAATCTCTTATCAAGGGAATTAGAACTACAGACATGAACATGGAAAAACTATGTCCCTGTGCTCTGATCATCCTTTTCCTCCATTTACTACAAAGAGCACAGGAGACCTGAGCAGTCAGATGCTGCAGTACAACATCTAGGTCACTCTGCTGGATTGGGCACATCTTTTCCCTCTAGGTTGCTCTCCGTGTGTGGCCCCTGCGTTCCCCAACAATGTGCAGGCATGCAGCCCCACGGAGATAAAAGGGTGGAGAGCACTGGGTCCTAAATCAGTTCCAGCAGGTGGGAAAACAGATCTGATAGATGGCATTGAGCATGTAAATAATAATCTCATAATATAAACCTCCTCTGTGGGCATTTTTCTTTAAAGCGTGATGGTGTCAACAGTACTCAGACACTGAAGAGGAAATGAAAGCAGTAAGCTGTCAAAACACCAGCACGTTGTTCTGCTCAGCCACAGACTCTTGTTGTTTTTATTAAGTGCAGCATCTCACATACTTGCAAATCTTGTCATCTTGCCGTTTGCCACAAATCTTGTCATCTTAGCATGAGCCAGAGTGCTGCTTTTGGAGAGCGGAACAGAAGCTTCAAGGAGAGTTGAATACAGATTTACCAAGCATAGACACTGCCAGGTGTGGTGCGAATGAAGGGTATCAGTGCTGGAGTACAATGAGACACAAAAATCCATTTTAATGGACAGTTTTAGGAAACAGATAGAAAGGACAACACTGAACTGAACTAAGACGAAGTCAGTGAGCTGTTCATGCAAGATGGATCTGTGGTTAAAGTCTGTAAGCCTCAGGTACCGTTGCCATCTGAGGGACAGACAGCAAGAACCAATTTATAAGGATGTCTTTTCTCCTCATTTCCAACCTCACAGACACAAACAAGTCAGTGTAACAGACAGGGAGTATTCTTAATGTTGCTTTACAGCTCACTTGCAGTCAGCAAGCTAATTTTGGACAATGATCGACTTCATTGGAAAGTTTAGCAGCTCCTTCAAAGCAGTGTGAAGTGTAGATTTGTGCATGTGTCAGCCCTAACAGAGAACTGCAGCTCCATATGTGCAACTTCTCCATTTGTGCAAATTCTCCATTTTGTGCATATATAACCTTGCATAAACGTGTTCTGAGCAAGTAGCAGAGTAAATATCAACACAGACTTCCCAGCTTTGGCTGTGGGAACCCAAAAGTCCTGTGCATTGAAAATCTGAAGCCTAACTTAGCCTCTGAAACTGCTTGCACTGAGCCAAATCACTCCGTATTCAAGGGACTTACTGGTTCCTATGACTGGATTCATTTCCTTTAACTTTAGACTTTTACAAACAAGTGTATGGCTTTATCAGACCAAGTACACACACGTGCTTTGAAACAAGGATGGTGTTCCAGTGAGCCTGCTTGCCTCCACTGACCATGTTGTGAGTCCAGGGTGACTGGCTCAGGTGCAGGTGGGTTCTGTCTTTGCAGTCACAAGCAACTCCTTTGTTCAGCCGTGTAATAAAATCGCAGTGTTTTCCAGATGCATTTTTCTTCTGCCTCTCATAAACTGCCTGGAAAATGTCAATTTCCTAGAAACATTTAAAATTATTATGCCACAAGCCAATAACTTACCACTTGCAGAATTCACAAAGTATCCCATCTGGGGTTGTTGCTTCATGCAAATTGAAATATCTGTGTCCTTCTTTCCTCAAAGTGAAATGAGGTCTTCCAAAATTTTCTGCAGGTCCTTTAGGCTTTCAGACATTCTGTCCATTTCTTAAATAACTTCTAACTAATAACTGATAACTCTTTATGCTTTAGTTGCTATCCTGTAGCATTCACCTCTAGCAAAATATTTCCCTTTAGATCAGTTTACTCCCTATTTTATTCAGTCTCTTTCTTTTGGCATAGCACTGTTTTCACCTTTGAAAGCTCCCCTCCATTATTATTACCACATTTTTTTCAAGGTATGCAGGCTGCAACCTTAAAAGTAAGGAAACAGCTTTTGTTCTGTATTGAGCAATGCTGCACTACTGCTGTGAGAAATTATTACAGTCAGCAGAAGACATGGTTTACTATCTGAGATGTATAGCAGTCTCACCGGAGATGCTATTCCAAATATTACATACCCATCCGTTAAACTCCAATATTCCACAACTGGAGTATTTTTCCTAGCATCAGAACGCTTTAAACATAGCTTCTTTTCAAATATTAATCAAATTCTCAAGTCCAGTGTCCTTTGCACATTTTTCCAAGCTTTGCTCTCCAGTGCAGTTGAGTTAATATTGCAATCAAATTATAACTTTGCCCTAAAAGGATTTTTGGTGTGTCAAATTTTCAATTAGTACCACAGTGAGAAAAATTAATATGTTAATTATGCACACACATTCACTAACTACTTAACAAGCCAACAAATAACCCAGTTCCATTTTGGAATCCATTTGGTATCAGGAATACATCTGCAGTAAATCAGCTGACGGGAATCCCACTATATTACATTGACAGCATTCTCTACATTCCTTTCACTTGTGTGCAAGGAATCATTTTTCTTGGTGATCACCTCTGACAGCAGGGAGAGAGGTGTAGTCCTTAAGTACCGAAATTCTCAAAAATGTCATCTCATACCTTCCATACCCCTATTTTTTTCCTCTCCATCCATTTTTTATGCTTACAGTTCATCATTAATAAAAATGAAGGGCATACCTCAGTAACCTTTTTTCCCCAGCTCACATACTTTTAAGGATAGAAATACACAGGGAAACCTCCATGACCCTTTACAAACTACTTATCTCCATCTGCAGTTAAGTCCTGAATCAAGGCTGGATTCCTAAATAGCACTGCAGAATCTAAATCCCTCATTTGTGAATATCTGTTCACACTTTCCTGCTTACCTTACAAACTGACTTTGGATGCCACACAGTCTGCACCTGAAGCCAAGCTGCAGATTTGGCTTGATGAAGTTGGCTGATACTATTCTCCAGTCACTGGAGAGTGTTACAGCAGCTCAGATCTCCAAGGATGATACAACCCTACAGTGGAGTACTTCATCCTCCCAAAGGATTTATTCTTAGAAAGGTACTTCAGGTTAAAGAAATGTCTTCCAGCTTCTCTATCAGATGAACTGTTGGTTGTGAAAACTGAAAAGACTTGACCTATTTGTTGTGCATGGTAATTCTTCCTCACACCTTGAGCAACAATACATCAGCCTTATCTAATTTGGCTTCTATTTGTGTTCTTATCTGCAATTCTGAACTATCATAAGTTAACTGCAAACTATTATATTTTGGCTGCAAAGAGGTAGGAAAGTCATCCTACCATAATTTCAAAAATTTATGGGATTATGTTCAGTGCTTTTAAATGTTTAAAAAAATATTTTTAAAATCACTCAAATCCTGGAACTAAATTTTAAATTATATTGCTCAGTGAAGAGTGTTTGTGGCAAATGGAATGCAAAATGCTTCCCTTCAATACATCATATCCACCATCAAACTAAGAAACATGTCAACAGTAGTAATAAAACACCAGTTGAAAAATTAGACCAAGAGTAAGAAAAAGCAGTAACTTTGCTGTGAAGCTGCAATGTAAAGAACATTGGGTTGTCACTTCTTTTTAAGACATTGCAGCCAAAATAACAGTAGTTTTAGCTAGAAATATGCAAGAGAGTCTCATAAGAAATTGTCAACCAAATCAAACCTTACCCTGTTTTGGGTTTTGCTAAGGTAAGACACTATACCAATTCTTACTCAGCCTTTTCAAAGCAATTCTCTCTTGTGGATATGGTAATATGCAGAGACATAAGAAACACAGGCAGACTCTTTAAAAAAATGAGGTATATCTACATGTTTTTAAATTCAAAATCCCCATGACATGGAACCTACCTCAAAAACAATGGGTCCAAAGTGACTTGTTTTATGGCAACTAGAATGCTCAGCTCAGCTACATCCACTTAGTGCATTCATGCATTCACAGAGAGCTCACAGAGAGAAACTCCAGCTCTATTATACAAACGTGCTAGGAGCTGTCATCATGCAAGAAGAGATAAGAAAGTGTATTTGTGATTAAAGTGATCTGCTAAATCAGAGCCACCATCTACTAACTTATAACTCAGCTTGAGGCCATTTATGGATCACCCTGTTACCCTAACCCTTTGCTAATTTAAAATATTTCCACTCTAGGTTCCTGTTACTTCACATGCCATGACTGTCTCCAGTCATTCTTCCAGCAATCCAGTGCCAAGATCCAGCATGCTGATTACAGCAATTGAATGCAATCCTGACCACTCAACTACAGACCCATTATACACACCTTTATGATGCTTTTAATGTGTAATTCAGGGTGATTCACTAGGCCCAACTTCTCATCTTTATTGCTCTTCTAATATGTAAGTAATTTGTAACCTATGCCCATGAAGACAACAGAGTTCTTTGGATGTGTTACATGCTTGCAATGACTGAAAATATTTTATTCCTCATCTGCCCTTTTTATTTGAAAGCAGCTAACAACTATATTTTGTACTGCAAATGAAACTGATTTCTGGTGCAAACCAAATCCACTGCCATAGACAGTAAGGCATTCCCTTTTACACAGCTAGCAGGAAGAAATTTGTTACCAATGTGAAAGAATTATGCAATGCTGAGATTCTGCTAATCCTAAGGGCAACCACTGACTGTCGAGCCTGGTGCATGCTGTGTGGGGAACTGGTCCCAAGAGGAAGGCTTATCAGATGGGTGCAGGCTGCAGGATGTGGCCTTGGGTTCTCTCCAAGCCGTGCAGAATGTACTGCTTTCAAACACCCAGCCTGCCTTCCGCTGCTGTCGCGCTGTGCCGAAACATCTGTTTTCTATGAGACCAAAACCACTGACCAGCTGTTTAACTCTTAGATGTGCTAGTTTAAAGGCATCACGCAGGCAATTAAAACAACTTGGTCCCTGAAAACTCACCTCTAATGGATGTGTGTCAACTTTTATTTATTTTTTCCATTCACTCCTATGTGATTTCTCTGATATTGAGGAAGTGCAGATTCCGAGTGAAGTTTTCCCTCCGGTTCTAGGGCAACTCCCTGTCTCATGGGGATGGTAAGAGTGGAGTCCTACTGCTGCCTTCCTCAGCACAGGGCTCTTAACAGAGCCTCCATCCCTCCCATTTGCAGCAAATTTGCATTATCGCTTGAATTATTGTGAACAATCTCTTTCTGTGAACTGACTGACAACAAAGGTACATTCACAGAGAGAGCTCTTCCCTTACTACATAAAAAAAAAAGTAAAGATATTGTCTGTCGTACATTGTTTGCATATATTCTTGGTACTCCAGACTGAAGTAAATACACATTTCAATCCTACTCCATTACCCTTTCAAAGTCTGTCTGTAGTAAATGTATACATGAAAACATCTGATTACCATTAGCATTTGTAGTTAATCTTCCAGTTGCAGTCTGAAAATTAAGGAATCTACAGAAACCAAATAATGAAGGAACTATGAAACAACACACTTGAAATACCACATGAAAAATGGTACTGTTTGAGCTGTCTAATTCTTTCTCCCAAATGCCTACTCATTCATCTGTTCTCACATTAATAGAGTGGGTATGCATGAAGGCATTTGGAATGCCTCCTCACTTACAAGTTTATATAGCTGACAACTACACTTTTGCTTCTTTTTTTTTTTTAATTCACACCAAGTGGAACTGTTAAACTGACTAATCAGAATGAATTAAGCAGTTTTCATTCACCAGAGGCATTACAAGCCCACACTCTCACTTGAAGGTGTTTTGAACCATCAAGTGCATACTTTTCTATGAAGAAAAATTTCTTCTCTAATCCAGTCCATCAAAGAAGAAATTCAAGAGACAAAGAAATTCAGTCTTGCTGGTAAACTTCAATTTTTGTTGTCCAGAAAGCAATGAAGATCTTACAAAATCAGCTCCAGTGTTAATCCATAGTTACGCTTCCAATGAAACAAGTTCTTTTCAAACAAGCCACCCCTAGATCATAAAAAGGTTCCTCCTATGCTCCAGTCCAACACTTCAAAAGTCTTACTGAGCAGGCTGGGATTACATCTTTCAATTCCTGTTGATTTTCTATCAGTAGAATTTGAACTGCTCTTGAGTGCTTTTTTAGATCAATAGAGATATTCTACTCCATACAAAGGAGCCCAACTCCCATCACTGTGCTGCTCTGTCCTAATAGCAGAATTTGGGAACAGGTAACTGCCTTTTTCTATATGTTACCAAACACTCCAAATATAGAACACTGCAAAATTAACATGTTTTTCACCCTATAAAGGTGAAATACTTTATCTTGTTTTGAATGACACCCAGTTCATTATATTCCTCTTCTCCCACTTTCCTTTTCCCACAAAACTAGTAACCTTCCTGCTTGTAAGAAAGTGGTGTGTGCTTGACTTCTTCATCCGGCTTGAAGCCCACGTACTTGCATGTGGCTAAGGATGAAGCAAGCAGGGAAGGAAAATGTCATTTATATACTTAGAAACTAGTCCGTAGTTTGTAAGATGTCTAGCGCCACTATGCAAAATCAGTTTCCTTTGTTCTTTGGAAGTCAGATGTAATATCCTAGGTAAATGGAGTAGGAGTTGAGAAAGATTTCTACATTTGTAATACTATGGCTGTAGTAATAGGAGTGTAATGGCAGCTGTGTAAACACGATGTGGAAACAGAGAAAAAAATAATTGTAGAAGGCAAAGCCAAAGTAGCAAACAGGAAAAAATAAAAGGAGGAAATCTGGCTGAGGTTAATATTCAATACACTTCCTCAGGTACACTAAATAGAAGTATATAATGTCCATTATGAAGGAATGAGGTCATAGACTGTAGTTGCATCTTCTTTCTGCTTGATAGCTCCCGCACTACATAATTTTTCTCTGTATTCTCAAAGTATTTATATAACTATGAACTCTTCAGAAGACAACAGGGAATTTGAAAAAAGAGAGAAATTAAGAGTATGTATGAAGAAATTACTTGTTGCCATCACAATTGAGACAGTGAAGCAAATTAAGGGAAACTTAGAGAAATTAAAATTCTAATTGATATTACGCTTCACTGTAAATGTTATGCTTGTCTTTATAAATTAATGGCAAACTAGAGGAATCATCACCCTTGGACTGATAGTCACTGGCAAAAATGTTCAAAGTGTTACATAACATAACTTTATAACAAAAAAAAAGTCTTTATAGAAATCAATAGCAATTATGAAATCTCATCCATATAAGTGATATGGATAGAACTTGAATAAATAAATCAATTAAAATATCCATTAGGAATAACAGTGCAGTAAAACTTTTTTTCCAGTGCGTGTTTACTTGGCTTACCCTTATTTGGAAACATTTCTAGTTAAGAGGCAAATCCAGATGTACATGAGAAAAGCCTCTTATTTCCCTCCCTCTGCCAAATAAAAAGACAGTGTAAGCACATTGAAGTTGGACATTAATGTTTTCCAAAATATACATCAGCCCTCCCCAAAAGAAAAGCAATGAGAATTCTTTGGAGCTTCCTGCAGTATTGTATAGCAACCCCAAGGCTCTCCTGCTCTGCAGCTGAATGAAAGAAGCCCAGGTAGTTGTTGGGACGAACCACAGCATTGAGTCCACTCAGCTGTAATGAACAGGGTTAGGAGGTCAACAGAAGACTGCCTAGGTTTCAATGCTGACAGACATTTCTCTGTCATCTTTTCCTCTGTGGAATGCTGCTGCATTCGATCACCTTGTAGAGCTTTCTTCTTTTCAAAGTTAACACTTTAGGGATTATTCCTGGAAATGTTGCTGCTGCAATCATGTCCTTTTCTGAAGGCCTATTGAATCTAACATGCAAAGCAAAACCAAGAGCAAATGCCTGAGACAAGCTGAAGTATCTTAATAGAGAATTAAATTTCTTGTTAAGAGTTCGAGGAAAAGACTAAAAGCTATTCAAAGCTCAAACAGCTTTTCAGGGAGCCCCCAAGGCATTGTTGTTTCATCCCCATGGTATTCTGCCAGAAGTTTTCCTCATAACTCCTCACAGACTGGAGGAGGCTTTACAAGACAGTGTTCTATCCATACACAGCCACAGTGAAAAGCAGATATTGAACTGACCAGAAATGCCTGGACAATAATAAAGCAGGAGCACAGTCTTCCTCTGTGGTCACAGAGACTATTAAATATTGCATGGTCATAGACATGACCTTTCCAGGTCTCTGATGCCTGACTTCAGTTGCTTACACGTGTGTTTGACAGGAAAGTCAGCCGTCAATAAGCAAACCAACTGGAGCTGTGTGGGTACCGGGCTGCACAGCAGTTACAGGACATGTGCAAGAAATCATCTTTCAGCATGTGTTCTGCCCAGACAGGACAGCTTGGACACTCTAACCAGACAGTAGCAAATTCCTGAGCTAAGTCATGTGCTTGATTACATCAGCTGCTTTGAATTGGCTTTTTCATCAACTATTTCATTAAAATACCGAAGTGATAATTTTAGTGAAATCACAAAACCAAAGTAATGTAATACTTACTGAAGATAATTTCTTGTAGACCTTGTCTGCAGCATTCTTTATTTATACACAATGGATAAAAATGGAGTGAATTGAGTTTAAAATTCACAGTGGCAATGCTCTGTGAAACTTAGACTTAATCTAGTACTGCAATCATACAATAAATGTATGAAATGCATTCCAGTGCTCCTAGGTAGGTTTGTTTTATTTCAAAATATGTAAACAACTGCTTAGTTTGGGGAGATAAATACCATCCTAGTTTTACTGGATATGTTACATTTGAGCATAGCCTACATGTGTTTAAATGAAAGTTTGACAATGGAAAACATCAAAGAAAACAGGAAAAAACTGAGAAATGAGACTGAACATCTGTTTTACAGTACAGAATAGATCACAGAATCTTTGAGGTTGGAAGGGGCCTCTGAAGGCTGCCTAAGCAGGGGCAGCCAGAGCAATGCTCAAGCCATATCCAGTCAGGTTTTGAATATCTCCAAGGATGCAGATTCCAGCACATCTCTGGGCAGCCTGTGCAGTTCATCCAATGGTCAGTCCTACTGTCCATGTCTCCAACAAAGATGTTGAATAGTGCTAGCCCCTGAGGAACACCAGTCATCACTGCTCTCCACTTGGACATCAAGACGTTGATCACAACTCTCATTGGAGTGTGACCATCCAGCAGAGTCCTTATCCACTGAGTGGTCCACCCATCAAATCCATGTCTCCAGTTTTGAGACAAGGATGTCACATGGGACAGTCCCAAATACTCCAGGGAGATCCTGTCATTTGTTTTTCCCTCTAACCACCTCCGTAACCTCATCAGGGAAGGCCACCAAATTTGTCAGGGATGATTTGCTGCTCACGAAGCCATGTTGGCTGTCACGCGTCACCTCGTTTTCCATGTGTCTTAGCACAGCTTCCCAGAAAATCTGCTCTATGACCTTACCAGGCACCAAGGTGAGATTGACTTGCCTGTATTTCCCATATTTTATTACCCACACTAATACTTAATTTTATGCACAGAGCAAGGAAAGACAGACTTACATTTTTTAAGAGCAAAAACACCAGAAGACTAGGCTATAGTCTTACAGATGTCCTTTCATGCAAAGAGGTTTGTTTCCTTCTCCTGTGATTCATAGACTCCCCAGAACATTTATTTTGGGGGATGAGGATGATAGATGGATTTTCCATTGCTGACAAATTCTCCAGTCTGTCTTGGTCTTGGGCCACAATTCAAAGATGAAGAGTCTGCTGAGGAACAGAAGAAGCCACAGAGCACCCTGGGTCCAGACAGATGGTGAGCTCCCTGCCTCCTAATAAAGTGTTAAATAATGTTAAAAATTGAAGCCCTTTGATGTTCTTTTCCGTCCTGCAATTTTACCAATACAATCTCTGTCACCACCACTGGATCCTTCCCTAATTAAGGACTGAACCAGCTGAGGAACTGGCCTTTAGCAAGTAGTCTCACATTGTAACCAAATGCAATGTCTTAGTACAGAAAACATGCAAATCAGAACTAAACTAAATTTACAAATTCCCTTTCTGAAATGAAGAATTTCCTATATAGTGCACCCTTCAAAGAGTTTCCATTCAGAAGTCTTTAATTTTATCACCCTAACATTCTTTCCTTCCTTTCCTGGATTTTATTTGTAAATGTGTTCTTAATTATAAGAAAAAAAACATTGCCCCACATAAGCTATGCAGCCTATTGAAATCACAGCTGCTCCAACAGGGAGGCACTGGAGTTTCTAGCACAAGTATGAGAGGCAAGAGTATGTATGTCCACACCAAATTCCCCTCCTGCAAATTAGAAATGATTTATGAACCCTTTTTAATATGTCCATTTCATTGCTAAAGTGAACCAAAATATAAAACATGAAATCAAGGAGAGTCTGAAACAGAGTGGGGTCTGCATACCAGAGCAGTCATAAATTTTTCAACATGTGGCTTCAAATGTATCCATAACTATTTTACAGTTATATTTTAAAGGTATTTTTATTTAATATTTCTCTTTAAGCTTGCTCCATTTTTTAAATTTCTACAGAGTATTATATTTAATTTCCTGGCCTAAGTATAATTTGCAACAAAGGTATGAAACACCATGTCTTAAGACAGTATAAAAAATTAATTAGTCTTCCTCTCTGGATTTTTTGTTTGGTTTTGTTCTAGTAATAGCTTCCTAAGAGAACAACGAAACAAAATAGTTTGCAGGCAGAATCTGTATTACAATCGTAGATTCATATAATGGTTTGGGTTGGAAGAATCAGTTATTCGTAATTCCAGGAACACTATAAGCTCTGCTTTGCATAGGGATCAGCCAAGATTTTGTCCAGTTCCTCCTTCTTCAAATGCCGTGTACTGGCCATACCCACTCTACAAACAACTGTTCCATGGGGCTCACTCATCTCTAGTCAATGCAGCTTCTGGAATAATTGCTGTTTGTTAGTAAACTATATGTAGATAACTATCTGTGTTTTGTTTTTATTCATATATTGCAGCACTAACTTTGTTTTGCCTGACACCTTGCCTCACCTATGTTTGTTTTTCTGTTGTACTTTTCACCCATTCAATCTTTCCCCTTCTCCTCTTCTCCTTCCTTCAGTGTCAATGAACCATGACCCAAAGGTGCCATTCCACAACCATCCTGTCTTTTTAATTCCTCTCTGCTCTTTCCCTAAATCCTTTAGGTCTCAGGCCCAACTTTACTCAAGCAGCTTTGTTGTAGTTTACCATCTATGCCCCTCAGGCATCAACCACATGACACTCTGCCATGACCTGTACAAACACAAACCAAAATACTTCCAGTCCTAGAGAACTTAAGGATGATCTTTAAGACTAAAATCAGCCCAGACCAATGGGGGAGTGAGAGAACCAGTAAGGCAATTTGGTGATGACAGGGAGTGGGCTCAGCAAAAACTCAAGTTATCAAGCTTGCTGTAGACAGCGTGGCAAAGCTACTTATGGAGAGATTCAGAGATGCAGATTTCACTAAATGACTACTGTAATAAACAAACATAAAATTTTAAATACTGCACTAGATTGTATCCAAATATATAGCAAATATAGAAAGTAGAGTGGGGTGAAAGAAAAGATGGTCAAGGCAAATCTTAATTTTAGCCATGTTAATTTTTATTTTTCTTAAGACAGATATTTGTAACCTTTTTTTTTTTATTATTCTTTCTGCCCAGGTCTATCTTAGTGTCTATCAGGTATCTCAGTTGTTTCTGAAAGATCAAAACCTCTCTTGCACACAGGACTCCCTTCAGCTAAACATAATTTCAGGCCAGTTCATGATTCTTCCTATGCAGATGCAAATGCAAAATAGCAGCCTCACATTATAGACTGTTTCAGGCAGGGATCACATTTGTGAAATTCTGGAAAGCTCAGGAAACACTTTGGACAGCTTAAAAAACTTCTGGAATCAAGAAAAGAACTGCCACTGAAAACAGTATTTAAGGACTGCAAGCAGGATGGTAGTGAGAGTGAGAAGGAAAAAGAATTATTTTATTTTTAAGAGCAATAGCAATCTCCAAGTCAATAATTTCCTGGCAGTTAATGACCAGACGGATTAAGATCTCCTCCAGATGGCCATTAACTGCCAGGAAATAGTCAACTCGTTGGCCATTAGTGCTTAAAACACCATTAGGGTACTGCTCTTCATTAGTTATAGTCATGTGATGTTACTATTCACTAAGGATATGAATGCAGCAGAAACCCTTAGTTTTAACAGACAACAGAACAGAACAAAAAAGAGTTGAAATAGATGGACAGTTTCACTTAAGCAGGGCTGTATTGCTGCTGGAACTGTAAGAATTTGATGCTCGTAGAAATCACTGTCAGCAGCGTAAGCTCCACACACTAATCCACTTATGTGTCTTCTCTTATGTCCAGAAGGGACCACCCCAAGGGGTGAAAGGTTAGTCTCCGTGCCAAATCAACTAATGGTTTCCCTGCTAAGATGTCCAAAAAATATGTGACTGTTGAGATTAGGTTACTTGACCAGTATTAAGCAGACTAAGACAAAAATTGCAAGTGTAGAAAGCACAACCATTTAGTTTAATGTGTACACATACACATACATGTATGTTTCTCCCAAGTAATCTCCAAACATTGTAGTTTTATATAGTTTATATATAGTTTACTATATAGACTATACTATACTTTATATATACTATGGTATAGTTCATATGTAATTTACTATGATTTATATGCAGTTTCCTATAGAACCATAGCTCACAGAATCATGTGCTCTGTATACATACAACTACTCTGGCTATTTACAGAACTGTGTAGGAAGCTTAACTGGTGAACTCACAATTAACATGAGCCTTATTTATGATAAAATCTCTAAAGTTAAACCTAGATTAACCTATTTTTGAAAATTCTTTTTTTCTGATTCTTTATATATATGTGAACAAATGTATGAACATCTATGAACTGAAAAGGGAACAATTTATGAAGTTATCAATTAATTATGGAAAAATAAGTGTTAATGTCCCTAGTTCAAATAACTAAAAGGTAGTAGGATTAAGGACATCTGTTTTCAAAAAAAACAGTGAACATACCTAGTGCTATTTTATTTTTACTAGTTTTAACAACAAACACAAATATTCCTTAGTCATCAGCCAATCCTCTTCTGAAAACAGATAGTAAGAACAGTCTCACCATCTCTTTGCCAAGATTAGTTAGTATTTTTGCAACACATTTTAAACAAAGGGCATATTAAACCTTAACTTGGAAAGAAAGCTGGTGAAGAACTCATGGGGTTTTCTGCAAAATAAAACATTGCTGATTTCTCATTTGGTTCTGGTGCTACAAGGCTTTTCCCCTTACAGCCTATAAGGTTGATGCTGCAGACAAGCTTACCCATTTTGAGAGTTCTGCTACATAATACTGTAAGAGATAAAATTTATTGCAACACTCAGGTATGCTCTAGACAAACTGCCACCAAAGTCTTCTTAACTGCACACCGTGAATTGTATTTTCTCTGAGCTTACTATCCTGAATATCCTAAAATACATTCCAAACAGATGCACAGACAAGCTAAAAGTTTGGAGAGGCCTTGTTTGACTGGGTAAAAGATGTCTTCTTGGAAAAGAGAAGGAGATTTTTTTGTTAATGTCTGCCTTTTTCTTGCATTATTTTGTTACTGTAGATTATACTTGTAAAATGTTTGCTGATGTCTTCCTAGGGAAGAGATGTAATGCAAAATAAGTCAATGCATTAAAAAAACAAAACACAAAAAACCCCAAAACCTGAACTAAACTGAAGGTAGCAAAATCAATATCCCCAGAAATGCCGAAGATTCTTAGGAGTTTTCTGGAGCACAGAAAAACACAAGAAATCCCCCAAAAAGGAATAATTCCAAAAGTGCCTGAAAACAGATGGTTTATGAAGAAGGAGTGAAGGAGTCTGTAGTAATGTGAACATGTGTAAATTAGTAGTTCTGGATACAACTATTATAAGCTCTTAAACTAATCCATCAAGTAATGAGGAATTGAAAGTGTACACAAACAAATGGGGCTGGCAAGCAGGCTGGGTAATCACTAAGTGTAGTCTTGTAGTCTTAGCCCTTAATTTAACTTCTGTCAAGATGCCTCTCTTCACAGCTGTCCTGAAAAAAACACAGCATGGCCACAGCACACTCTTGAAGCCCAGTAGTGAATTATCACAGCATTTGACTGAACTCACCAGTCCAGGTGAACAGGGGAATCCAGGTTGCCTCTTTCATAGGGAGCTGCCCCTCGGCACAAGAGAGAAAGTCATGGATAACATTCTTGGAGCAAAATAAGTCAGTTGGAGAGGAAAGGCTTTTTTTATTCCAGGCAGTCTGCATTGGTTTGTAAATATAAAAAAAATCTAACAAGTCCTATATAGCAATGACTTACCATGCCCAGATGTACAACACAGGCTTTCACTAGCTACTTTTTCTAGTGATTTATATGCTTTTCTTCTGTTCTTGCCCTGCCAGGCCTGTTCTGGTGAGCACTCAGATGGTTTTCCCACTACTTGATTATCTCACCCATTTTTAGCAAACAGTGGTGCCTGACAGTTACAGGGTACAGATGTCTTACATAGTTTGCTGCAAAGATTTAACAAGTGCTCCTGTGGGCACAGGCAAAAGCAATGCCAAAAACTTAATTTTTATAATGAGGAATCATTACTTAGTTTCCAACTTTGAACGATTTAGACACAACACAGTCAAGCTGTATCTGAATGTCACCTGCCTGAGGCAGGCAGTACACACAGAACATTCTCTTCATTTGTTCATGGCAAAGTATCTACTGACATCAGAAAGGCCAGAACTTCACCCCAAATTTTTTCTAATAAAGTAATTAGTATAATTAGAAATTGTAATATGTTTACAAACCCCTAACAACAGTACTTCCTCAACTGATTTTATTGACGATAATGTAACATACTGGTTTGTGTGTACGGTTGTTGTGTAACTGAGTATCCCTTTAAAAAGGGCTGCATGAGGATACTTTACAAAATAGCAAGATGCAATGATAGTGCAGTAAGAGGGTGGTTCTGAAGAGAGCACTGTGGACAACAAACCCAAAGATCAGGTTTCATATCCAGCCTTTCTGCCAATTATCTTGTTGGGTAGACACTGTCTTATCTATTAACAGACTTAATAATTGGTGTAGTTTCCTTCATTTACCCCCTCTTCTGTTATTTTTCCAATGATTTTTTTCCCATTACTGGGTGAAGATATGGGAAAGACAAACAAATGGTAAAAAAAAGCAGAAGGTTTCCTCCCTTTTTTTTGCTAAGGAGGGAAAAAACCCAGGAAAAACATCCCAACCCTACCATGTGGACCTATTACACCTTTTGCCAGAGGACAGTAAATGTCAACACTGTAGTATATTTCCTGTTTTGAAAATGAACCAGTTTACTTCAGAACACTAAATGTCCCAGCAGTGGTCACCCCTTCCTGTCTGTTGTCTTCCTCTTGGGCACATCTCTTAAATCATTCAAGGCTGCTACTTAAAGTCCTGCACAAACGATCTGCCCCTGCAGTCAGATTTCTTCAATAAGGCTGCGCTTTGATCAGAGTCTTCCTTCTTTCCCCAAGGATGAGTTGACCACATAAAAATGCATATCCTGCCCAAATGTTTGTTTGCTCTCATTTATTCCTTTCTTAATACTACTAGCAAGATCACTGAACAAACAAACTACTGAGCCTGGGTACAAATGGCCCACCCTGCAGTGGCCATTTGTCAAAGGTGGTCGGAGCCATCCCACAATTCATGCTCTAATTGTAGGCTGGGTGGCTGCTGTTTTTCTTGCATTGGTTCAAAGACAACCATTGAGAACAAGCATCTGGCCTTGGAAAGGGAGCAGGGATGTGAAATCTGAACAGTGTAAGCAGACACAAGTCTGAGGTGTTTTTTTAAATATATCTACAAATTCTTCTGTGCTCTGCCCCAGTATATATAATAAAATTATTGCTGGGAGTGAAGTTATGCGTGTAACCAGAACTGCCCCCCACAACAGGTTTTTTTTAACACCAGATGAATTTAGATCTGATAGTGCAGAGTCCTGCCCTTATCTGTACCCCACTCATCAGTATTCAGGGGACTGTGGAGCAAGATGGGGAAGGGTCATGCATAAAGGAGCTTGGTGAAACATCCTTATCTTATTCTCTATTTTATAATAAAGTGCAATAGATGAAGATGCATGGACCATGACCATCTGAGAGGTAGGCAGCCAAAGTACTTTTCCTCAAAGTCAAAACAAATTATCTGGTAGAGTGTACAGGAGACAGCCCTTAAATGTTCAACATACTGTAACTGCACACGGACACTGTCCCCTGATGAAAGACCGAGGCATAACGCACCTTATCACTACCTTGTGGAAAAAGAAAATAACAACATAAAAGAAAAGATACAAGGTGAATGTAATGCCGCCAAGTTAATGCTATCTTTGCAGCCTTGCCTGCTGTTATTTCATCACTGCTTTTACCCCTAGAGGATCTCTGTCACAGAACTTGTGCTTTCTTTGGTATTTAGGGGTTTAGATTTTCACTGGCTCCGTCAACAATGCTGGGCTTTTGAGGGTTTTTTGGGGGGAGTAAATAAAAGCAAGAAAGATACCAACATCATCCAACTCCTATCAACTGGAAATGTGCTGCCAGCTTGACCACAAAGCTCAAGAGGACTGAGCTGTTCCCACATCCAACCTTTCCCATAGTTCCTTTCCCTTAGGTAAGACCAAACATCACAGCTGCACAACAATGAGAAGTGTTTGCTTAACCATCATACATAAGAGAACCAATAAAAAAATGAAAGACACCTGATTACAATGTTAGTAGTAGATACAGAAATGTTATTGCAATATGCATTCACCTTCTCTTTCCCCCATAAAGGTTAATCTTAATAAAGATAATAGAACCACAGAGCCATATTTCTCTGCAAAACAAATAATAACGAAGGAGCTACATAAGAGTGCCTTACATCATGCAGTGAGAGGGCCTGAAATGTGCTTATGTCAGAGGTAATGGAATGTTCAATTTTAGGGAGTTATTAACTGGGGCTGGTTAGTTAATAAGCATTAATTCAGTCCTTTCACTGAGACAACACCCTAAATTGCAGTGGCCTTTTCAACTATGAAAAATGTAAAAGGCCATGAGCACTTGAGTCAAAGCAACAATTATCTTCTGGCAAAGGAAGACTCCCATGGTACTTGTACTGAAAATCTGGCTTCATTCTGTTGGTAACAAATAGCTGACTCTTATCTTGATTTGCTGAATTCTTTATAAGCTCAGTCTCTGTGGCCCCCAAAATATTGGCACAACAGTCAGAAAGCAGTTAAGATTTTGTTTTGGATGGACAAAACAGCATCAGAAGTTTGGCATTACATGAAAAATCAGGCTGTCTACACAGTCATGTTAAGGCTACACAACAAAACTGTCTGCAGAAGGGAAGGAGCTAGAGAAGGCAGAGTTCTTCACCTTGGTGATTAGGCTTTTTTTTAACTAATTTTTTAGTGGTCAACAAATCCATGAAGAATGTGGGTTCCCAAGCTTCACCTCTTGATTTATCCATTGTAATGAGAAATATTTTAAAGTGTGTTCATAGTGTTGGAAACAGCAGCTCCAGATCTGGGTGCAGGACCTGTGAAAGTGTGTAAGGAAATGAGTTTCCAGCCCTATCTCACACTTTTATGTGACAAAGGAGGTGACAGCCAGGCCATGAACCATTCCCTAGCACAGGAAGAAGCATTTGGGGAGCACTTTGAAGTGACATCTGTAATACTGCCAACAGCTGTTCTTAATGTGGAAAGTGACCTGTAGAATGGTATGTATAAAAAATGAGAGCCTGCCTATCCTCTCTGTTCTGTCATAGCACAGGATAACACAGCTCCTCCTCCCTAATAACATCAGGAAACAGTTTCTTTTGATCAAAAGCAGTCATATAAAATGCAGACATTTGCATCTAAACTACTTCCTGAGGTCAACAGGCCTGATTCAGATTGAGCTAAAATGGAAATCTAAATTTAAAAGAAAATCCTATCTTCTCCAGTGATAGCTGAGACCTTCAAAATCAGGAGAAATAATTCCTCTCCCTCTGTTTCTAAAAAAGTCATACAGCATCAAGGCCAGAGTCCTCCTATTCAACATCCATCTGTGATCTTTGAAACTCCAGTTACACCCTTTTCTTTCCCTTTCTGTAAACATAATACTTGCTCCATCTGGCAAGGGGAACCATAAATCTCCCTTGACTCTACTTGCTATTCTGGCATTTTTGCAGTAGTTCACACAGACAGGGTGTATTTAGACAAATGGCAGAGGGAAAACACTTCTGTACACATATAAGTGGAAGTTTCATCTACAAACAGTGTTTCTTCTGCCTTAGTCTTTAAATTCCTGATGCTGCACATCTTGAACTCAGCTGCGCCTTCTGTCTTTCAGCACTGCTTTTGCTGTCTCTTTATGACAGCTTTCAGCCAGAAACACAAGATTAGAGGAGGAAAAGAACGCAGCAAATACCACCATTACAGCAATGCGCCTTACAAAATCCTACTTGCAAAATTAATGTGAGCCAGCTAGCATGAAACAGTCACTGAACAGGACTGAAAACCTCCATGTATGTATGCAGAGGGCAATGATAAATACCTAAGTACACAGGTCAGGGGAGACAGCTAATGGAAGATTTAGGCATCAATGTAAACCTGGTTTTATTTTAAGTATGCATTTACCATCAGGAAAACTAAGGGGATACCACATAAATGTCATTTTTAGATGTAGTTAAACCAGGAGGAATGTCAACCACCAGTCAGAAGGGAGAAATACTGCAGAGTCTTTCATCAAAAGCAAGAGTGTGAGAGGGTTGTGAAACCATGTCTGGGAGGAATACATATCTGGGGGAAAGGAAGGAATCTGAAAAACTGATGCATACAATAAGAGTGACAGTGGTGCTGAATGGCACGAACAGGTAATAAGAGCAGCAAAGCAGAGAGCCCTTTCTGTTACAGTGGGATACCCAAGATAACCAAAGATGTAATTTGGAGCTCCCTGAGCAGAGAGGTCTCCACACCCCCCTGCCCCCAGCGTGCTCACTGGGACACTGCTGGGCACCAAGAGGCTGGGAGAGAGAGTCAGGACAAGGAGATGGTGCTTTCTCCATGTTCCTTTGGGAAATGATCTGTTCATGCTCCTGTTAACTACTCCATGGATGCAGCTAAAGGAAAGGCAGAGACAGACACAGACTGTGAGAGTCCACAGAAGTAGAGCCTCTTCAGCTTTGTGAACTTTGAGACTGTATTTCACAGGATGTTCAAAGCCATAAAAATGCACAGAACCATCTGATGAGTAAGCCTGCACCTGAGGTTTCTGTTAGAAATAGTCAGTGTTAGAGATAAAATCAATCATTAAAGTCTTCTACACTCCACATTAAATTGTTCTCATCACTATTTTCATTAGTGAGAAACTGCTTCATATAGCAGATGGGGATCTATGAAATAGCTGGATGCATATAATCAATAATTTCTCAGGAATTTGTTAGAACTTGGAGAAAGAAGAAATGAGGAGCTGAATTCAGACAGACATCTGGATTTTGCACTGCTCTAATCTTTGCATACAAGATGACCTCTGCTTTTTGATGTACAGCGCCAGTGGTCTGGCATAGAACAGGATGCTAACAGGAACATCACAGGAGCATTATATACTCATATGTAAATGCCCAGAAAAGAAAAAATGCTCAAATATTCTGCCTTAAATTGTTTTGGGGCTCTTTTTAAATAAATGTATGTGTAGAGACATATGGAAAGGGAATTATTAAATCAATCAGCCCAGCATCTATCCAATTGCTCAGAATCATTTTTTCAAGCAACAATTATTAGGACTCCAGAGGAAACATAATAAACCTCACATCAGACAGATTAAGTGTCTTTCTGTTTTCTGTCAGAGACTGACTAAAACTCAGAAGGATGTGGTTTAATAGAATTCTGATTTATTTTTTTTTTTAATAAATAAACACCCCAATTCTGAAAGTTTATTAACCTTGTAATTCTGTCAATGGTTTATAAATCTTGTTAAATTCTCAGCATCAACAACCTCCTACAGCTTGAGTTCCAAAGCCTAAATATATTTTTGGTCAAAAAAAAAAAAAAAAACCTTCTTCAATTTGCAAAAGCAAAAACAGTCTTCAATTTGCAAACATCAGATCTGCACTGAATGGCTCCTTCTTGTCTCTTAACTTTAGAAAACCAAGTAGTCCTGGATCCAGTGAAGTTTCATATGCTATTTAAAAAACAAATTAGTGCCCACTATTTTCTCACCTCTAATAGCTCTGTAGATCATTTTTAATCCCCTATACATTAAAAAAAATCCTAAATTACTTTTCATTTTTCATTAACCCGCTTCTGTTGAAGTGGAAAGAGACATTCAGTCTGACATGTGGGTGTTACCTGTGGTACTATATCCAAACAAAAATTCTACCTGCAAATTCCCCTTACAAAAAATTATGTAACAATATAGAGAAAACTCATCATCAATCAATTTATATTTTAAACACAATGGGGTTTTGTGTCCCAAGCTACTGCCCTAAACATAGACCATTCAGGGACATGACCAGCAGTTGGAATTTCTCTCCTCCCAGAAGAGGTTTTGGCAAACAAGCACTCATCTTGTTAAGCCTTCTGGATGTAGCAATGGACCCTGATCCTGCAATTTGTCCTTTTAGCTGCCATTTGTCTATTACCACAATGAGGTGATCACTATATACTCACTAAATCTTTACTAGAAAACATTTAGTTTATGTTTTATTTAGTCATTTAGTATAATTTTAAGTCTGGTTAGCTGTTTTTTTCTCCTTAAAAAAGAGGAGAAGTAATGATAAAGCTTGGATTTTAAGACTGAAGCCAGTGACAGTAAAAACTTTTTTTTTTCCTTTCTTTTTTTCAGAAGTACAGACATGGATTGGAACTACTTCTTGGGAGACATTCAGTCGAATCCTGAAATCCTGGTCCTTCCTGAATTTTTCTCTGTGGTTGAGCTTCTGTGGTTAAAGAAGTCCTCCCCATTCATAACACAGATGAAATCAAATACTCTTCTGACCAGCTTGCTTATTTCTGAAGACATCATTAGTGCAAGAAATTCAATCACAGCATTTCATATGACCTGCATATTTGCAAGCCTGAGACTCATTATATACCCAGCTGAGCTTTTAAATTTAAGAGCTTTGTAACTCCAGCCACTCCACCCAGGCAATAAAGAAAGAGGTACTTTTTGGTGTTATCAAGACTGCACAGCAGCTGGCAGGTGCCTCTTTATCTTAATTGAGAAAGGCCATGATGAGGACAGCCATTGCTAAATAGATCTAGTAAGTAGTTAAAATCAGAATGAACCCAGGCCTATACTTTATTTTACTACATGTTCAGAGAACCTCTCAAGCTCTTTCCCTTAGAAGGAATCTAGCAGCTATTCCCATACTTAATCTCTTAAAAGCAATTCAGGCTTCTGCTGTTTTTGTGGCATAAGTCGCATAACCTTACTGCAAATTCATATTTGTTGTAGCATCAGATTTGCAGCAGAGATGGATCTATTTTCATTAACTCTAATAGTCCTAAAAAGCTGCCACAGGTAATTATTCTCTTTGGGATACAAGAAAAAAAGAAAAGGTGCAATCTTGGTAAACCAGGTTATAATTTGCAATCGAAAGGTAAGGATCTTCATATCTAGAAATTCATTTGTACATGTAGGAATTTCTAGTCGCAGTGTCTTCTACCTGTAAAATTATTTCTGTCTTATAAATACTTTTCCTAAGCAAATTAATTGGAAGGCATAATCTCTGTGCTGTGAAGCAATGCTCTATAATCTAGTTTCTGTTTTTACTCATGGCACTTACCGGTTGTTGACTTGGTATGAAACAACTGAACTTCACAATTAAGGGGTGTGTTGGGATAGCATTCACTAGTAATAGAAAGAGCTCTACAGAACAAATAGAAGAATACAGCAACATTTTGTGGAAGATGACTCAGGAGACACCTCATTCATAACATGAATGCCTCTGATGGTATTCATAGCACTTCCTACCAAAGCTACCCCACAAAAATCCCATCTATCATCCCCAATGCTCTTGATGTCAAGTGAAAAACAACTTGTGCATTTTTTTCTCTGGATACACTCTTATTATCCATCTTGGACTACTTGGAGAGGAAAGAATATCCTGTCCAAGCTACAGTGTGAAACAGAAAAATTGGATCCCTTCTGATCCACAGCCCACAGTATCTAGTTCATATCAGCCTATCAGAAACAAATTAGAACAGCCAAAAAAAGCTAAACATTCCTGAAATGACTGATGTTTTTTCCTTCTCTTCATTTATCTGCCTGCAATTACAGATGGAACCCATTACCACCCACTTCCTCAGTTAGGAAATGGTCCCGCTGTACACTTTGACCTGCTCCTCAGATGCTCTGGGTGCATTTATCCAGACAGTTATCAATGAGTTCTGTCCCTGCTGCGAGAACATAAAATGTAAGCCAGTTGTGGAGCAGATGTCTTATGGATAAAGCCATGAATACCCAGTGAAATGTAGATTACCTGAGCCTGACCACAGCACCAAACTGCAAAACACAGTTCACCTGCCCCAGACCTGAACCAGCTCACACATCCTCCAGGTAGGGAAGCCCACATCAGTCTGATAACACTGAGTAGATGTGCCCTTTATATCAGTTTTTTTGTGAGCAGAGACTTGCTGGATAATATGGAGCCCTGTTACTTATATGTATACAGTTTATTTATTTATATACATTTCATTTTCTTTCAACACTGCATGATTTACCCCAAGCCTAATGTTAGCCTCCAAAAAACTACACTAGGCTCCTGGTTTTTATATAAAAGGT
Source organism: Pardalotus punctatus (assembly GCA_013400915.1). Taxonomy (NCBI): domain Eukaryota; kingdom Metazoa; phylum Chordata; class Aves; order Passeriformes; family Pardalotidae; genus Pardalotus; species Pardalotus punctatus. The sequence goes on along the minus strand of VZTX01019638.1, from coordinate 155,796 downwards.
TTTTCTGCCTTAGGATAGTGAAGGATAGTAAAGAAAGAGAAGCACCTGGACAGATAGTTTATGTAGTATGAAGAATGTGTAAAGTAGAGAATCTTCTTTTCCTATCAATTACTCAGAGATCTCCAGATGCTCAACAAATTTCTGTAGAACCCTACGAGCTTTACAGGAAACATACAAAACCAACAAGCTTTCTGACTGGATAAAATTACAGCCCGGAGATACCATTAATCTGAAAAATACCTCATATCCATCCTCACTGAACTGGAGGCAGAACAGCAAGACACAGGCAGTTATTTAGGGCATTTAGAGTTATCACAGACAGCTTCATCTTCATGCAGTGGGAAGGAGGAAAGCAAAAGAATTTATCAGAGGGCATAATGGGATAAACACATTTCCTTACACACGCTGTTTATTTTGCACAGATCCTCTTTCTAATTCTGCAGGCTCTCTCCTCTAAAGCCACTGCTTGAATGGGCACCTGGACTGAGCTCCCCTTGGCTTGGAGACTGCCAAACAGACATGTAGAGACACTCGCATGCCCTTCACTTCCTACAGAGCTGTTGGGATGAAAGAAGGGGATGAATGCAGCAGCCAAGGTCAGGGCTGAAGATGGGGGTAGGAGGGTGGTGCAGAAGCATGGGCACTGGGAAGCTGTCCTGAAATATTTGGTTTTCCTTCCCAACTTTTTCTCATGAAAACATCCTTCTGGCTCACAGAAAACACAAAAATTTGTATTTCTTTGGCAAGACACATTTTGTAGATCACAAAGGCATTCTTTAATACCTAAACCTTGACCCTGAAGAAAGTGACTTTTCTGTCTAGATCTGTGTGTAATCAATCCCTAATAATACATTGCATTCTAATCACAAAATTGTGAGTGAAATAAGCATCTTGACTCATTCACATTCAAAACCTCTTGTGCAAAAGACAGGAAAGATCGAATTCTTTGTTTTAATTGCTCAGAAATAGCAAGTAAAACGTGAAACAAAAGCACTTTTTATCGTGCTTCTTTTTTTCTGACAAAAGGCACACTTTGCTGCAAGAAAGCTACTAGGATAGGAAATTACACAAGCAGGTGAACTTAAAAGTTTTTTCTCCGCTATTTTTTAAAATTTTCCATTTCATACTGCCTTAGTACACCACTGAAATTTTTCCAAGTTCCTATTTGACTAGACATTTGGAAAAAAATATGGTTTTGGTTTTTTCTACTTTTAACAAGAAAAATATAAGGTTGCTGTCTTTCTGATAAATACTAGAATTGCATTTGATGAGACAAGTATAGCTGAGGTTTTCACCTGATTTCAAGGTAGATTAGGTATACTATAACTTCATATTTATTAAGTGTTGATTTTTCTGTGTTGGAAAAATGTATGGAAAAATACTGAAATTTTAATCAGGTTTAGCAGATCAAGAAAGCATGACTTCACTGCTGGTGAACATTTAAGCAGCTCAAATCTAAAGATTTTCAGTAAAGCATGGCATGTTGAGAATTCATCTGGAATGTAAATGTGCAACATTTGTGAGGGCAGAATACAATACTTTGGCTAACTTCAACAGCTGGTTGCAACATACCAGGGAGATATGGTAACAAAGAGCTGCAATATTTTTGGGCTGTAATGTCTTCATCAATTCACATGAGGCAGATGAAGCCTCTTAAATATCAAGCACTCTGTTCTGTCAAGATTCCCTTACCTGAAAAAAGCTTGGCTTCAGTTTAGCCACACGCCCACAGAAATTTTCATAAGCCATAAAACCTCTAATGGTTAAGTAACCTTGAAGAACAAGGGATACAGGTATACCCAATGAGTCCGACTTACATTCAGAATGATCATGAAGGTGAATACTTTACACTAAGAATAAAAACACCCACTCTAATAGAAGAGGCAGGGTACAAAAGAAATAGTCTAGTCCTTTGCAGCAAACAGCTGAAGTCAATTTGTGTGCTTTTCTATACCCAACGTAAAGAATTACACTTTTTGCTTTTGCTTCCTTTATTCCTCTCATTTCCTCATTTCTTCTCTTTTTATTAAGCCTTTACACCTTTTCTGCCTTCTTATTCTTACATCTTTAAACTTTCCTCTTTGTTTTGTTTCTACGACAGGAAAAAAAGGAGAAGATATTAGCAAGGACCTTAAAAATTGCACACCAGAGTTTTTGTTACAATGTTAATCCAAAACCTGCACATTTTCCGAAGACTGCCCTCAATGAGGAAAGCAGAAGTACCACAGCACAAGCCATGGTCAATTTTTCCTGCAACAGCATATTGAAGAAATCACTGCCAAGACATCTGCAGGGGAGTGTGCAGATCTGGCTGTTCCTACAAGCACATAATACTCATTTTGAGGTTTTCAAAGAATTGCAAATTAAATCTGAGTGAACCAGCTATGGAACTCACTGGTTAGCTGGGTTGTAACTGCTGAGGCAAGGAATATTTTCCACTGGCCAAGCATCCTGGGCCCCAGGAGGTTTCAGCTGCCAGCTGGGCACAGGCTCACACATCTCTCTCCACCTGCTTTTGCTCACACCAGATGAGCCCCAACATCCAAAGCTACAAAATGGTGCTGTGGTATCTTCTCTCTGGCTCAGGTTCACATGAAGAAGTTGCAGTTTGAGCAAAACTTAGGTTGAATGAGCAAACTTAGGTTGAATGTGTTACAGATCTGGGACAATAAAGCCAAGAACTGAGAAAGACTGTTGGAGTGGTTTCTACCATCCCAGAGAATCCAAGATGTCCCAAGCCAGCAGAAGCACACTGGTGGGACAGTTAAAACCCCCTGGATGTTTCTTCCGTCCCAAAACCATGGTAACCTTTGTATGTTAATCCTCCCAGGTTGGTTGGTTTCAACATGATCCCTCACTCCTCCCCTCCCTTCTCCCCCTTCGATTGTTGTATCTCCCTGCCCTCTCTCCAACCCTATTGGCCCAAAAGGCTGTATCCCTGTGCCCTCAGCCTCCCCACTTCCTCTTTCACCTCTGGACTTTGTTCGAAAATAAAATCATTGGAATTCTATGTGACTGAGCCCTCTGACATTTGTTATCCTGAGGAAGCGTGAGCTATCTGGCTCTCAGGTGTGTGTGTTTGTGCTTTCCAACAGCATGGGTGAGAAAGAAGCTCTCCTTGCACAGTACCAGACTGTACTGGCCGGAGTGGTCCGATATCAGAGACCCGCTCGGAATACACAGGGACCTATTCCACCCCACCATTGCCCGAACGTGGCAAAAGTCCATGATTATAATTAAATGGGAAAGGAGGGGATCAGAAGTCAAATATAAAGCAGCATATGTGGGCACCTAGAATCACCCAGAATAAAGTGCCAGCTAAACCAAATATAATGTCCCATGCAGAAAATGGCACAGAGAATGGTTATCAAAAAGCCTTTGTCCACCGACTCCAAGTGAAAGCCTCAGTACAGCCCATCCAAAGCACTTATAAACCACAAATCAGGCCTCCAGAAATCATGGTGCTCTAATTAATAATTGTGCACTTTTAGACATTGCACACTGTGACCGTGTATTTTTCCAGGAAGCTCCTAGCTTCAGTATGAAGGTGAACAGTTCTGTAGTCCCTACAAAAGGGAAGCAGCAAAAACCAGCCCCCTACTGTCCATGTGAAGAAAGTTGCCGTTATCACACCAAAATTCACCACACCAGGCAGGTGGGTATTTTAGCCAACCTCTCCTGTCTCCTCTAATCTCATCTGTACTATTTCATGGGCCTTTCATGCCCCCTCCTCTGTATCCTCCATCTGTCTACACAATTGGGGTACCATCCTTCTCACACTACATCCCATCTATCACATCTCCACATTGAGGTTTTCTTTTTTTTTTTTCCCTTGTTTCTTTTTTTTTCCCCCCCTTGTTTCTGTTTGGTTTTTTTTTTAATAAGTTGCAAGTGTCTTTAAATGAGAAAAATAAATGACAGCCATTCTGCCATTCTGACTCCACTGAAAGTGATGAAAATATGAAATTGTTTTAAATGAGGAAATAAAAACTGAGATGGAGGTCAGGAATAAAGAAATTACATGTAAATTAGGGGTATGTCTCAGTATCACTGGACTAAATCCAGATACATGACACAGAGAAGAATAATTATATGCTCACTGCTCACTTATGCCATGAGTGAGCCTGGTCCAGAACAACTTTTTTATATTTATGAAAATGGAGAAAAGTTCTTTCAAAATATTAAAAAGCAGTTTCTGCAGGATGTCTGCAAAATGATCACAACCTCAACAAAAACATCTGTATTTTTTTACCGACATGCATTTCATTATGTGCTACAGTGCAGCAATATTCTGTACAGCTATGACTTCATTTCAGCACTTGGATAAAAAGGTGACTTGACTTGCTGAAAGTCAGATTTTAAGGACAGTTAATCCATCTCCAGAATTACATGTACATTAATATTCTTACTCAACTCATGTATAAAGTTATAGTAAAACCCTCTTCCTTTTTAATCAAAGAGCTTCAACTTGAATTACTTCTAACAGTTATCCTGGACATATATAAAGTTAAAGTATAACTCAATTGCAGGAGTGATGCTAACATTTTTAGTTCTATAAAGTTTGAATTTTGTGGTTTATGGTGTTTTTATTACAAAATTCATCAAGTGAAATGTAATTTTTTCAGGATATTTATTATTTTACATAGAACTTTGTAATTTCCATCTAATCTTTCTCCTGTTTTCAGTACACCCCACTACTTTACCTTGCATTATGTAGCAAGACCTAAAAGTGCTGTTTCAAAACAAAATATCTGTATTTATCACCTCCCAGTTAAAACAATGTTTTTCATTATGAATTGTAATCTGTAATATTGCATCATTTTTCAATGTCACATTAGTAATCTAAAAGCAGCATTTCTCCAACGATTTTCCACCTCTTTTCCATCTGAATTTTGAATGCCTTGTCTTGTCCACTCTGTATAAAAACTTAATTGCCCTTAAATTTACTGAGGCATAGTTAATATATGCTTCCTTTGATGTTTGAATGATTTAATCATCAGTTGTCAACTAAACCCAGCATATTATTATTTCTCCAAAGGCACAAGGGAGAAATAACATTCTTTCACTTATGCATGAAACTTTGCAGTGAGAAAAACTCAGCAGTGTTACATCACTACAAAACTGATGTTGTATCAGGCACTTGAATGGGTGCACACAAGAGAAAAGCTTCATGGATAGATCTGTGACAAATACTTTTGCACAGATTTTGTTTCACCCTTTCAGTCTGTTATATGAAAAGGTTGGGTTAAAGCTGCTTTAGAGTTTGCTGCAACACCTTTACACAGATTTTTCTTTAAAAGGTCTAGCTTGACTTTTAACTACAGCTAACTCTTAACCTAGAGATGTGCATAAATTCAAAAGCAAGAGCTCCCAGGTGTCTGAACTATGGGAATGAGCAATGCAGTTACCCTTGGGTCACCTCCTTAAGGTGAGTTTCAGAGAGCTGCCACTGGCAGAGAGGATGCTCATCCAAGTGTGAATGCTACAGAAGCCCAGAAAAAGACAATTCTCATGCCTCTGTGCAGGTGACCCTGGATCTCTTGCTGAAACAAAATGCTACTGAGATGAGATAGCAGAAAAGAGTACCAACAGTAAGAGGAAAACATTACCTTTTTTTTTTTTGCAGAGGCACTCAAAACTTTATAAGGGTGACATCAAACACCCATTGCTCCTCCACAAGAATTATCTCTGCAGAAGGGTTACTCCTGGCTGTGCTTAGGCATTTTAAAATGCAGTGCACAAGGAGCACAATTTGCAGATGCATTAGTCACACTTACTCTTTGTCAGCAAAGCATCGGCCAAGTTTAAAGCAAGTGCCGTATGAAGATCATCAGATAGAGTCAATTCTTCACCCTGAAACAGTGCTTGGTTTTAACCATAGCATTTACTGCAATGAATGAGTTTAACCTCAAAAAGGAGACTGCTATTCATTAAATAGTTGAATAAAGTTTTACACACAAATTCTGTTACATAATAGCCAAATCAGATACAGACATCAGACAACGCTGTCCCAGCAACTCAGAATGCTCTGCCCACAACAAGATTTATAGATCTAACCAGACCTTCCTTTTCTGCCTAGGAGATTCTGCCATATTAAAAAAGGTGGAGAAGGAGGAATAAAAACCACTTCAATAGCAACTAAAAAATTGAGTGTTTTTGCCAATGGAAAATATTTGTTTGGGGCAGTGTCAAGGGAAAAAAAAGAAACTCTAAGTCTTTTAACATAATTTGAAACCAGATTCCTCCTCAGAGGAATGGAAAAAGACAAAAAAAAAAAAAAAAAAAAGAAAAAGAAGAAAGCTGTTGTCCCGAGGCAAGGGATGAAGGCACACTGCAATATTTCCAACTAAAGGTCACCGGTCCCATGACCATCCTCCTACAAACACACACTGCTGCTCTGAAACAACACAAGGCTCTGGGCACAAATGAAGCGAGACTAATTCCATGAGATTTATTTTCCTGTAGAAGAATCCAATCAATGCATCTCACACTAATACTGCTCTGGCTGAATTTGCTTTTAGAAAGCATGGCTGGGATGTGGAGGCAAAGAGCAGGAGCCAGCAGGATTAGCGAGTCTACCCTGACGGGTAACAGCAGGAAGGCCTGGCCACCTCAGGATAGGTTTTGAACAGGACAGAGGAAGCCATCTCCTCCCTTCTCAGATCCTTATTCCTAACACTGCATCACAATTCCCAGCCCTTATCATGGAAATGCACCTTCTTTTTAGCGCACAGCCACGAGTTTATGGCAAAGACCACAGTTTTGTTAGTACAACCGAGAGGGTTGCAGGAACAGGGAAGAGCAGCCAGGAGATGAGAAAGGGCAAGAACTTCTTGTCTCCAAAGAAAACGCACTGCAGACCACCCTCCTGAGAGCTCAGCTGGCTTCAGCCAGGCTCCAGGCTCTCCAGAACTACTTCCCAGGCCTTGGCCCAGCACATCTGCTCCCTCTCAGCATCAGCTGCATTTGCCATAGTAATGTGAATTTCACAATACTAACTGTTTTCTGATAGCCCTTCTGCTGTGGTATAAAGAAAAAATCTTGTACATTAAAAACCAAATGTAAAAAGCATTTGTGCTACGAAAGACAAGTTTGATAATGTGAACCCTGATGACTCAACACATCTAGAAGCAAAAAACTGCATGAAATCAATCATTTGTTAATAGGTTGATTTCACATCTTTGTGGACTGACTCAATAGCGTGAAATTCTATACCTGCAATAATCCCATGTAAATTTGACTAGGTAGGACACCGGGTTGCTTTCCCTCAATTTGCCCACAGCTTCTCCCAAAGATAATCAACTTGCCCATGTCTACATAATGTGAAAGTAACTCGGAGGTGATTTTCTCTCTGTACACACACACATGCCCACAATAAAGCAAAAGATTATGGAATTCAAAGGGTTGGCTTTACCTACTCCCGGACAGAATAAACAGGTTTAATGAAGTGTGGGAACATCTGCTCTCCTTTGCTATGCCCTGCCACCAGCCCTGTGTCGGAAGCAGTGTCATGACATGGTGAGCTACCATGAGAGCTTGCTCCTGCCAGCTGCACACTCCCTGCTGTCTTGTTTGTGCCAGCTTTTATGTTGTTCCTCGGAGCTCTCTGTGAGCCAGTGCAACTTACGCAATGCACAGAAACAGCCTGGCAATAACTGATGACACTTCTGCTGTTCTAGTGAGTCAAAGCAGTACAGCAGAAGGTGAGCCACTAACCAACAGCCTCTGCCAGGGAGAAAGCAGTCTGAGTGACCCTGCAGGGATCATTTTGTCCTTTACCTCAGCTTCCTTTTTCATAAATGAGGGTCATTTAGAAAAGGGCCTTCTATTAGAAATGGTGTTTTTGTTCTGAATGTTGACCAGTTGTTTTGGCCAGACTTGTTTTTGTTTTCCCATGTTTTCAGTTTCCTGTAGTTCACCAGAAGCCAGTTACTTGTTATTGGAGGCTAAGCAGGAAGAGGTAAGTAGCGTCTTCCTAGCAGGGTGTCCACTGTCCATGACCAGCAGTGAGCTGCTCCAGCATGCAAGGCTCCAGCCAGGATTGCCCAGCATCTGCTCTGGGGCCACATCAGCCTCTGCACAGCTGGCTGAAGCTCATCCAACACAGAGCTACTTCTCTGCTGTGTAAACCTGCACAAGGTTCAGGTACAACTTTGCTTCAGGAGATGGGAATCTTTGAGAACCAGCTTGGCATTCTCAGCCAGCTGAAATTCAATGCCTTGGTCTAGATTTTGAACACAAATAAATTTTACGTACATGCTGCTAAGGTCTCAGACAGATGTTCCCCCTAAAACCAGCACTTTTACAAAGACAAATTTAAACCAATTTGAATCTTTGGAGATGGGATAGGTACATGAAAAAGTGGGAATCCAGGTCCTGGCCTTGCTATCAGCACCTTCCTCAAGGTCCTCTGGCTTAAATTGGAAGCCTGATGTGCTAAGAAACTCCTTATTTGAAACCACCATTTCCTGAAAAATATGAAACCTTTCAGATTCTAGGAAGTATTATCCAAGTCTTTAGCAGCTACCTCCATAGAGCTCTCCACCAATGCTCTATGTGTTTTCAGGAGACATTTGCACTCAACAAGCATTAAGATCAGTATATAGCAAAGGCTCCTCTCTCCACAGAATCTTGTTTTAATCTACTAAGTGAAAATGTTCCTTTTACATGAAATTTGTAAACTCCAGATGCAGAGGTATCAGACTACTAGTATTTTTGTTATATAAGAGCTGCAATTGACCATTCATTGATAAGTTATTTGAATTACAAGAAGAGATCACACAACTCCACTGTAGTTAGAAAAAAAAAAAAACAAACAACCCAAGAAACCCTTTCTAGATTTTTTCTTGCTATTATCTCTGAATCTTGAGATTTAACATTTAGCCGTACTGCAGCCTTTCACATAAAGCAGACATATCTGAATAACTAAGGTTGTCTTGGATACAAAGAATGCATGCATGGCCTGATACATTAGTGACTGTCCCCTTGCTCAATATATCTTTCATAGTTTCACTGCTCTGAGCCATAAGGCTCATATTTGACTCAGAATAGTCATAAAAGTTGCTTTCATTTTAAGTACTAATTCCATGTATTTCAGCATTTTGGATGGAACATGTAGAACACAGAATATGGCAGGAATTCTTCCAAAGGATGAATTTACAAATGCAAACATTTTGTTTTGACAAAGCCATTATGCAACTCAGTCTCAACTCTCAAGCACAATTCAAGTTCAAATAAGCCAGCTAGTGGGATGTTACACTTTCTTTCAAACCTCATCAACAATTGTGCAGCCCTACATAGTTTTCATTTGTGTGAGATTCAGCACATTTTCTTCTCTCAACTTCATATGGGTTTGTACCTACTGAACCTCATTTAGAATTTGAGTTTAACTGCAGAATTTCTTCCTAAATTTGAGCACACATCATGAAAGCTGAACCTCTTACATTACACAAATACATAGGGATGGCCTGGGTGTGAGGAAGACTCATGAAACCATCAACACCAATGAATGGCTACAAATAAACAAGATAGGAAAATTAAATTAGGTTCTTTTAAAACATTTATAATCTTCCGTTAAATATTTGGCAGCCTTTTTGAGAAAGGACATTGATGTAGTCCAGGGAGAGTCAATGAGAATGATAACATTTGATTGTTAACATGCACATAAAGTCTGGAAAAACATGAATACCATAAATTGAAATCTAATCTCTTAAACTCTTCAACTGGTGTTTCATAAAGGAATGAAGCAAAACCAGCAGTATCACTCCAGGAATAGGACAGTGCATTTTGCAGAGCAATGACAGAGCAATAGTGGAATTCCTTGCTGTGGTTTTAGGAGTAAGAGCTCTGTTGGCCCACCTCTCTGCTTATCCAATACCTCACCTAGCACTGAGCAACCCTGAGCCCAACTCTGAGCTCTCTGAGCATTTTTACTTAGATGTCAGCATTCCCTCCCTCATTTATACAGATTACACCAGTATCCTGTCTGCACTAATTTGACATCCAAAGATTTACTTCAGTGAACAGGGACCACATCCAAGCCCTTTCAATTACTTTGTCATTTCACACAGTTTAAAGATCAAGAAAACACCGGTAAGTTAAAGGACAGATTAATATTTTTTCTTCCTCTAGGAAGTGGTGCTGTTGTGCACATTTACTGCCATCCTTACATGAAGGTACATGAAGAGTGTTTGTATCCACAGTGAGTGTGTTTCCTGTGCCCTGAATCACATCGGAGGATGTATCATATTTCCCCTCCTCCCCCTTCTCTGTCCTCGCTCTGAGCCTTATTTGATGGCATTAGTTTTACTTCAAAGGGAATTTAGACTGAAAATAACCATATGTTACTCTGCAGGACCCTTTGCTATGGCTGAGTCCTGGTGTCAGAGCTCTGACGTTATCAGGCTGATGACAAACAAACCTTTTGAAATTCCAACACGCCCAGGGCAAAGAGCTCCCTGCTTCAGCACACAGTTAAGTGTTAAGTGACCCAGAAGACTCTACAGACTTCATGATGAAGATAGATTGAAATGTTCCATTCTTCTCCATTTCACCTTCATTTCTGGCCACCAGACAGCCTCTGCTGCTGTAAATTTCCACCAATTCATTTAACTGACTGGATTTTAAAGCCCCACCTTGTCTGCTAAATTCAGTAAGCGCTAAACATTATGAGGAACAGCAGCAGTAATTTTTTTTTCAGAGTGAAAGCATGAAAAAGGCATAAGGAAGACATTAAGATGACTGAGGGCACCCTTACACTGAGCAGTGGAGTATGGCACAAAGATCATCAAACTGTCACGCAATAAATGAGCTGCAGGACAAGCAGCAGTGTAACTACATCAGAACCTCATTATTCGTGGGTTAATGCAGTTATGGTATTTCCAAGATGCAAGATCCTGTTTGTGGCTAAATCAAAGCAAAAAATAATTTCTGTTAATACAAAACTTTAAAAATAGTAGTTTTGGCAAAAATAACATTAAAAAACCCAGACACAATCCTCTTAAGCATGTCATTGTGGGCATTTTCTGTAATACACAAGGCTAAACTCATTAGGATACAGAAGCAGACCCAAAATCTCTCTAATGTCCTCCACAGCAGTCTTGGCTGCTTTGCTGAAGAGTGCAGCTCACTCTCTTTCTCTGCTTCAATGAGAGTAAAAGTCTGAACTAAAGCTTTGTCTGCTGCTCTGAGCGAAGGAGAACCATTACATTCATCCTTTCCCACCAGTTCCAGCACCCAGACAGGTACTGGCCACAGAGAAAGAGACAGACATTGTGATGGTGATTAACAAACTCTTTGGGGAGGTTTTGGTTTCATCTCTTAATCCAGTACATATTTCACAGAAGCAGTTTCAAAGACTAGAAGAAACCACCCTGAATTCCCTGCAGCCTACAGCAAAACAAGTTCCACAGGACCATGTTTCAAATTCTCTCCCAAGCCTGGCAAAGAAATAACTGAAGGTAAGATGCTCTTTTTTTCCCCACTCTTCAAAGCGAATACTGTGTTACAAGGGTGGGCTTCCAGGGCTAACAATAAGTCCTTTAAAATTTCTTTCTGAATTAATTTAAAACAAGTTTCATCAAATTAACCCCATTACCACCACTAATCCGTCAAATACCACTTCTGCAGATCAGATTGTTCCCCTCAAATATTCATACAAATATATTCTACGTCATCATATTAAGCTCCTTCAAACCGCTCAGTTTGGACCTGCCTCTTTGTCCTGTAATTAGGAGCAATGGCATTTCAATGCTATAAATCCATCATTAAAAAGATAAATCAGCTTTTACTCCAAGCACTCAGCTAAATTTTTTTAACTGACAGTAATCCCAAAGCCCTCAGGTGGGAGTAGTCATCGGCTTATAAAAAACATTTACATTACGTGTCTGCTCATTTATGTGAGTTCCTCCTGAGATTAAAGTAATGTATCCATACAAGCTGACAAGAACTTGGGAAAACCTCTCAGCTCCACCATTCACTTGTTTTGGATGTACCTGAGCATGGTACATTGTGAGCATTCACTCCCTTTTTCATCCACATCTGTTTACCAAGGCAAATATTGCTCAACCAGAACTCCTTTGCATCAACAGAAATAGTCTGTTTTGTTACACTGGTTTTGATATATCCATGGCTTCTACCTGAGTACCCTAACACCAACAGCAGAACAAAGCAACAATAAAATTAGATGGAGCTTAATCATCTCTAACAACCACTTCTGCTCACTTGAAGACAATCACACACAGAGTCCAGTCTGTTCCCTGCCTCTGTGTTTCCCAGGGACCCCTCAGACACAAATCAGGAATGAGGTACGGGCTAAACAGGTAAGCAGCAGGGTCTCAAATGCCTTCTCTCCTTAGAGTTCCAAGCTCTGGCCCCGTTGGTGACTGGCGATGCACCTTTCTGAGGATCACCCTGTAATGCCCCTGCTGTGCTGGAGAATGATGCCTTGCATTCGCTCAACACATGTGTACATGAAACTGAAACTGCCAATAAAGCACTTACAGGCGCTGCTAAGGTGTTCCTTAACCTGTCAAATGGCCTTCCTGTCAGGAAAGGAGAGCCAGGGATGGCCACCATTAACCTGCAGGGTAACTCTGTGCCAGGAAGAGCTACCAGAAACAGGGTGGTGTTACCTGGCTTGGACACAGAGGCACTGAACACACCTTTAATACAAAATTGTCCAGAAAGTAAACTTTTTTCTTAAACTGTGCGGACTTACCCTCTCTGAAGTAGAATTGGTTCTTATCGAGCCCCTTTTCTCCTTATTAACATTTTTCAGCATTTACTCCTGTGTGAAGCAGCCCCTAAAGCCCGGCAGACTGTTCCTGCTGTTGAGCCGTGCCACCTTCTGGCTCTCCCAAGAAACACAGGCTGCCTGGGAGCCACCTCCGGGCTCCCAAACTCCGGCGGGAGAGCCTGGCCCTGCATCTGTCTCGGCTGTTTCCCCCACAGCTCTGGCCAATTGCAATAACTCTGCATACAGTGAAGTATTTTTTTCCTTATATATAGACAGAATTTCCCGAGGCAACTTGTCTGTTGCCTCTTGCCCTGTCCTTGTACATCTTTGTGAAGACTGTCTCCACCTTCTCCAGAAATCTCTCTTAATATCTGATATTTAATATTTGATTAATTTAATATTTGAAGAATGGAACTAGTTCCCCCCAAACCCTCTCTTCTCTCCTCTCTTCTCTTCTCTTCTCTTCTTTCTCTCTTGTCTTCTTGACAATCCTCTGGTTTCTGTGACCTTTCAAAAAGGATAACATATTTGTGCAATGATATCAGCAACTTTTCAGCACTCTGAAATACACCCAGCAAGTCCCACAGATCTTTTTCTTATATATTTGTCTCTAGTTTGTACAGACAGTCTACAGTCAACCTGATAGTACTATTAGTGGTGTGTTGTTCCAGCCTTGCTCTTTAGCACAGAGCCAGTGCTGGTGGCTACACATGCACATAGGTCTGTCAGAAATACCTTATTTAAAACCTTGATAGAGCAATTCCAAGGCACTTCACGGTTTGCTTAATTTTCTGCTACTGAAACCAGACAAGTATGTAAAAATAATCAGTTCTCACTGACATTAAAACCAGCTTTCAAGTTTGTGTAAAAATATTTAAGTGATCTGAAGGTAATTAAATAAAAAAGCCTTACAATTATTTTTGGTTTTAATCTCATGGTCATTTGATACCTGTTACTTTGATTGCTTGGCAATAATATGAAGATATTGTTTCACACCTTATGTCTATAAATGTATATAATTGACATTGTTAGCTTTACTTGTCTAGGTGACTGCTTAAGAAATACTGAGAAACTTTGGTGATCTAAAGACAAGTTAACAGGATAGCAGATACGTTAAGCCCATCCTGCTTTCAGAGGGAGCTCAGGTCACAAAATCAGTAGAATAGTGCTCATATGGGAGTACCAGACTGCTTCCTTTAAGGAACACAGCCCTGCTTCCTAAATGACTGTAAGGCAAGTCTGGCCCTCAGCTGCAGCTTTGTGCCACCAAGTGCAGCACTGCTGAGACCTTCAAACAAGAAAATATGTTCTCACCTATTCCTGCAAGATGTACTGTTTGCACCATGTTAGCAACAATCAAAATCAGCGCCAGAACAGTCCAGTCTGAAAGAACCTTTCAGGGGCCATTGAATTCACCCTTCTACTCCAAGCACAGGTCCAGCTGTTGGCAACTGCACCATGACATGGACATGTACGATTGCAATTGGTCACCCTATGGAAGGTCCCATTGCACACAGAACTCATCTGGTATGTTGCAAACAAATGGCTAATCCTAAACCAGAGTAAATGAAATGCATGTTTAAATGCACTTCAGTGATCATATTTTAAGGGATTTGAGGCTAGATCCCACTAATATCCCCTTCATAAATAATTAATCCATAAATAATTCATGTCCCCACAAAGTACTTTTGGCTTTATATCCTGTCTACATAAAGGTCTGTCCCTCAGCAACTCCTTAATTGCACAGAACAAAAGATCAATGGAACAACAGACCTTCAGGGGCAGTGGGGAGAGATGAGTTTCCTGTATGGAGTGAAATTATGTGAATTGGGGAGTGTATGGAGTGAAAAAATTGATACAATACATACCAGTAAGTATAATATTGCAAAGAGTCTGCATGTCTTGTACTGTGAGGAAAAATACACAATACCCTTTTCATTGAAAGGTGAGGGCTAAAATGCAGGATAATTTAAAACACCATTTAAAGACATGTTCTAAAATTAGAAGGCAGAAAAGATTAAGATTACTAGGACTATTTTCCTTGTGTACTTGAATTGTCTCTTTCACTGGTTTCCATTACACCAGGATCAGAAAATGCTTTTGGTGGCCACCATATCCAAACCACTGTTGGGAAGGAAACAGAAGCAATAGCTGGAGAATGCTAAAGAAAGAAGCTCTGGTGTCCAGGATGTCCTCGGCCCTTCTGCCTGTTTCTCAAAGATTCTTATGTGTTCCTTCCAATTCAGGATATTCTATGATTCTATGACTCCCTGAAACAGTCTCAAAACAACCCTCTTTCTGAAGGACAGGGAAAGTTTCCAAGCCCTGCTTCTAAGATCTCTTGGGGAAAAAAACCTTTTATATTTGTCCCTGTGCTACAGAAAACAAAGAGAAGCAACTCTCCTCAGTACGAGCACATTTCAAGTGTGGAAAAAAAAAAATCAAAGATCCTTAGAGCTTTCATGTTTCTTCAAATCACATGGAACAAACATTTACAGCTAATTCCACATGGCTTTTTATTTTCTTCCAGGGAGAAACTATATTTCACAGTTGAAGGAATTGAGCTCCAGCTAGCAAAGAGGAGGTTATCATACCTTGCAGAAATTTGTACACAGCACGAGCCACTAATTGCACCTTCTGCCCTGAATAATCATCCATCCCTTCAGCACAGCCTTGCAAGCACCAACTGACTCAGCACAGGAGACTCTGCTCACAGAGGAAGGGCAGCCTGTGCAAGGAAAAGGCAGTGCAACACAGATATATTTTATTCCTGGACCTGTAACCTCATTTTGGGGGGAAAAAAAAAGAACGATAAAAGTGAGAGAGAGATTAAGAAAAAGTTGAAAGTTTTATATGGCATAATTTCCACTGTTGTGATCTCTTTTCCACAAGCAAAGAAAGAAGACAATTGTGCCGTGGATCTGGACAGGAAATAGTTTCATTTCACTGTCAATAATTTTTTTAGAGATTGAAGTTTTTTTCTTTTTTGAATTGTAATGAGAAGTCAAAATCTGGATAACAATTTTTTTCACTTCAGCCAGAGCACTTCAGTAATGAATTGGCTTATACATGCTGCAATGCAAACAGCTGCTCCTTCAAAGGCTGAACCCTCAGTATTCTATTTCAGAGAAATGAGGGATGTACAGGTTTTTTTGAGTCTTTTAGGTGTTTCTTTTAACCTGTACCTTTAACTTCCTATTGCACCCTTCCACCTAGGTCATGTGCTTGCCACAGGCCCACAGACAAAGAGGCAGGAGGCAGATTTTAGATCACAGAGTGATCCAGGATGTCATTTACTATGCAAGGGCATATCCACAGACACCGAGAACCTGAATTTAACAGAATATTTTTTTCAGCTAATTACCTTAGAATGAAGAGCATGTGTCTTTTCTCATATCAAGAAAACAAAATTTTAACTAATATATTTAACTGTACTTATAATTTTATTATATTAATATATTTAACAAATCTTGTAGGAGTTTACTAGCTGTTTCATAACTTGTATTTGATATATTTAATATCCCTCCCTGCATTTTATTACTGTATATTAACAACTAAGTGTTGCAAGGTACAGTTTAAAGAACATAAGGTTCTAATACTTAAATGAAATTACATATTATTATAAATCCTTTTGTCTCTACTCATTTCTTGGCATGGCTTTGTCAAACCCACAGATTATTTTGCTAGTGTTTCCACAAGTAGTAATGGATGTACTTGGCTTATTTTCTAAGCCTCACTAAGTGTGGGTTGTAGGCATTCCATGTGGCTTTGGCTGATTCTGTCTGGGGTCTCAGTGCTCACAATGTTAGAGTTGATGGGGATTAGACACCTGGTCTCACATGAGAAATGTTATCAGTCCTGGCAGTTCAGGCAATTGATCTGATTAATTCAAGCACCAGTAGGTTAAGAAATTTTGTAAAGATCATGCAGTAACATCACCAGGAAAAGGACCTGCAAATGGTGCTTTAAAATAAAGTCGCTGAGGTTCCATCTCACCCATCCTTTTTCCTGGCACCCGGCACCCCTGTGAGCCTCATGAACTTCAGTGGGAATAACAAGGTTTTTTACATTTTCTATCAAACCTAATATTTTAATTCCCATGAAAACTTCTTCAAAACTTTTAACTTCATACTAGTTACTTCTGCAGTCAGTCAGGGCAAGTACCTGCCCTGTAATGCCTGAGAAATTTCCTAAAGTGCAGTGGCTATTCCTCCTTTGCCCACATATAAAACATATAGAGGACGCTGATCATATATGCATTATTACAGTTTCTATAGTTGGTGGTTTTGTGTTAATAGTGGTAATAAAATCGTAGTAATAAATAGTGTTAATTAATAATTGCAATAAAAGTAATTGTGGTGTTATTTTAAGGAAATATAATGGAGAAGAAAATAATTCTAGAAGAACTTTTAAAGAAGTCACAACAGAAGTAAAAATAAAAAAAAAGAACGATAAGAAAAGGTTCTTCCTTCTGAAAAAATCAAACCCTTCTAATTATGAATATGACAAAGGCATATGAAATATATTTTTAAATGGGCTATTTTAAGATTTTATGGTGCCACTCTCATTTCCTTCTTTGAAACTTGATTAGATATTATGTGTTAGAACAATAGGTGTACTTTGAGTTGAATCATAGGGTATTGAGTCCTAGTTTCAGTTCAGGAAAACACTTATCTGCTGGGGGATGGTTAATATCCCTGGTTAAAACTGTACTGTGGGTGATTTTAATAATTTTTACTGTCCTAAGCTTGTTTGGTTGCCTTAAGAAGTGCCTAGCTAAGCAAATGGGGGAGGCTTTTCCTTTAAACAGAAAAGGG
>VZTX01019638.1:0-130945 GCA_013400915.1 Pardalotus punctatus | reverse complement strand
CCCCACCTTCTCCACTGACCTTGGTGTCTCCATGTTGTTTTCCCTCACATATTTTCACCTCCTCCTCCTTCTCTGGCTAAAAAGAAGTGCATGCCCCTATTGTTTTGATTTCTTCTTAAATATGTTTTCACAGAGGCGTAACTAACATCTCTAATTGGCCCAGGTTTGGCCAGCAGCATGTCCATCACCTTCAGAACCATCAGAGAGTGGCTCTGCTGGACAGGGTGAAAAACTTCCAGAACCTTCGCACAGGACACACAGGAGCCATCTTTGTGCCCCTCCCTACCCACCAGCAAAAACTGGGCCAAGTAAAACCACCACAGTAGGACATGGAAAGCTGTATATATGGACACAAATTAAGGACTCTTAATCTCTACCTGATTACAGATGAAGTCTGTCCAGAATATTGCAACAGCCAAATATACATCCAGCAGTGAAACACAGATATGCTCATCTTGGACTGGTTCTTTTCCCTGGCAGGTTTGACAAAAAAAAATTCATTTCCATTATAATAATTCTATACATCATTTACTTTTCCCAATGCTTTCTAGTTTCTTCTGCTCACACAAAAAGATGAAAATTCCATCAGAGGATGACACTCTGATCATGTAAAAAAAAACCGAAAACCAAAAAAGCACAGGAAATTAAGGAGCAATTTAATCTTCAAAACTCTTCAAAAATTACAAAGGCCTAATGTCAGTGGTGCACATCAGCTCATAAATACGCTTACCGAATATCAATTTGCTCTATTGTCACTAGGTGCTCCAAAGAGACAACAGTTTAATCTCTGTACTATATTTTTCCCATCTTTCTGACAACTGCAGACAACTCTAGTTCTGTCATTATTCCACAAAGCCACAAAGGCAGTCCAAGATTTGAGTCCTGCCTAACTGAGGCCCTCAAGCTCTAAGGTCCTTTCCAGCAAAGTCAAATATGACCAACAGGAACCACCAAGTAGAATTACTTGATGAGTAACAGATCTACTTCTGTGGACTCTTCTGTGTCTAATACCCCTGTAAAGAATGAGTATCTCATTGCAGTGAGATCAGAATGAGATTTTTTTGTTTGCAGATTAGATTATGTGTGTCTCTGGCTCAGTGGATTCAGTCAGGTTCTGTGTTTTCTTCTTGTTTAAGTTAATAAATACCTACAAATAGAAAACAAACATACAATGCCATGGTCACTTGGACTTGATTTAAAGGAATCACAGTGTGCTGAAGGACACTTGGCATTATTTCCTGACATTGCATCACGGTGTTTTTTAAGTGATAAATAAATAAATAAATAAGTGGCATTTGCAGCCTTTTCCCCTAAGTCATTCTTATTTTCTCTCATCCTTAGCTGTCAGTTTCAACTGTAGTTTTCACTGCTCTTAATTAAAGAATTGTGATGTCTGACATTTCTCTGATTTCTAAATGCATTTCAGTGCCTTCATTTTAGATAGGTTTTTGCCCATGATTTGATTGATGTCACCTAATTTTAATGCCAGGCTTCTCATCCAAGTCATTTGTGCAGACATCCTCAACAATCCCTGATGAGAGGTAGACGCTTCTGTAGGATGACATATTTCACATGAAGACATGGGTCAAAACCTTGTAAGATGAATCCCATAGTTACATACCACTTACATTCAGCTCTGCCCAGGGGAAGTTAGGCACCAAGGAATGAGATTGCTTATATCCAACATGCTTGGCAGAGAAACATCAAAAATGCCTGTAGAGAAAGGGAGTGATTTAGAATTAGCATAGCTTTTTGCTTTCAGTGATTAGTAATAAACAGTTGATTAATGCTGGTTGTGCTTGATGATAACATTGCTATTGATCAAAAGCCATTTAAAAAAACTCCTAAAGTTATTTTTAAAATACTGTGATGGGATCTTTTGATACAACAGTACCCCATCGCAGTTAGTTATAGTTATATATATGGTCAAGTGGTGTTCAGAGTGCAGGAATTGCAACAGCTCAGAGAGGTGGCAGGATTGTGACACAAGTCAGGTCTATCCCATAATTCTAATAATAAGAGCTCCCCATTACAGCAGTGCCAGCCTCCACCCAGACCTAATTGCTTCTGGTGTCATTATAATGGAACCTGGTTCTGTCCTTGTCTGTCTCTCATGTGGACAAGAGTGGCTGGGCTGTTTTCTTCATCCTTTTGGGCTGTTGTCCTCATTGATTCTAAATGGATAAGGAAAAGACTGCATGCCTGTGCCCATCTTCTGAGTTTTGATTAATTGGATTAATAATTATATATGTTGAAGATATAAGTGATCATGTACACGTCATGTATTAATTCTCATTGCAGCCTGTGTTGCATTGTCTTCTCATTCATTTCCCCTGTCTTCAAAATCAGAAGCGTAGAAGCCTGTCCTGCCCCAGGGGCTGCCACCAGACAAGTCAGTCCTGAATACGGCTGTGGCTCAATGCAACAATGAACACAGAGGAATTTCAGCTATCCAGCTTGTCAGAAGCAATAAATACTGTGTATCACAAGAAAATCGTTCTGACTGGTGGAAAGTAAGGGATTTGGAAGGGTAAGTATGCCCTGCAGAATGCGTTTGTTCCATGACCAAAGTCTTCCACATATCTCATCTTCAAAGACAAGGCTGCAGACAGTCCTGGCACCTTTCAGGATCTATGTTAGAATTACCTCGGTAGATTGAAATGTTGCTCCAGAAGCCTTGTTCTCGTCTGTACAACTCCATTTTCATTGCCATCCTTGGCTGGCAGGTTGGATAAAATTTACAGCAGCCACTGCCTACTGACTGTAACAGCTAAGATAGTATCCAGTGGCCTTATTTTTCATATGTGCCTCAAGAAGGGCTTGTGTATACAGAAGCTATACATTTTTTTCCAACTATTTAATTTACATGGATAAAGAGATAAAATTTCTCCTAACAAATGTTGCCTCTTGTGTGTGCGCAAACCAGTTTTAGATCAGCACCACTGCAATTGCAATAGCAGAGACAGCATGGGAGACCAGTGAGAACTTCTGAGGCACAAATCCTGTGTCACTTCAGTCTCTACTCATCTTTAGAAATACTTTTCTTCTAAGACAGGGCATCTCCATCCTGCATGGGGTTTAAATATTCTTTTTAAGGTTCACAAATGGAGAAATTCCTAGCAGCAAATTAAAATAAGATACTTTTCATTAATATCTATCAGGGGCAGAAAAGAGCACATTTTCCAAGTTATTAAATGAGAAACAGTTTCAGGAGTTCACTGGAGACCAAGGCAGCACAACAAACAAAAGTTGCCTGGAAGAGCTAAGATTCCTGGTGTGTCTCATGATGGATACTAGATGAATTTAATTTTATGTGCTTGATAGAAATGTGGAAGGGAAGAATTTTTGAGCTAGGGAATGCCCACATTGTTTTGGAACAGACTGAAATTACTTGATCTACTCAAAATTCCCTGATTAAGTTTACAATTACAACAAAACCAACAATTAAAGCCACTTTAACTTGAGGTAAAGTGTCTGCACTTCATAACTCACAAGATTGTGTACAGTTGTGGATTAAGAAAGCAGCACATGACCCTGTCAACTCAAAGAAAATGATAAATTGGTAAGCTGAGATATGCTCCTAAATGCCTTCACTCATGGTTATATAAAAACATATGATACAGGCAGTGTTGCTTATAGACCATGAGTAGAGGGCTCTAAGATGAATGAAGGAGCAGAGACACTCAGAAAAAGGGGGCATATTTACAGTTTTCTTCCTTTGCATTGAGAAACTGAGACTTTTGCAGACTTGATTCTGTAAGGACAAGTCAAATATACACCATAACAAAACCTTTAAATTCTGCTGGAAAATAAATAAATAATTAAGATCTTGCCTTCTTGAATGCAGTAGGAACAAACATCAGGAGTTACCTGTTTCACCTGTTTATATGAACTATCAGTTTTCTTATATTACTGAGATCAGTGCTAAGGAAACTCTTCTCTCTGTGTCCACCCATATTCAAATAAACAATTTATTCCCCCCATTTTTTTAAAAAAATTTGTTTATGAGGACAACATCCAGCCCATCACCTTAAATCTACCAATGCCTGTTGGCTCCTATAACTTAGATCCATCATGCCAGGTCTCAGTTTCATCTGGCATTGTGCAGGGAAGAGTTCTGAGCCAACCTACTGACATTCCGTGTTCAACCTTGGATAATTCTCAGGCACCCATTAGTCACTGGTGCCCATCACAGTGACTGAGATGGGACACAAAGACATCCTTGAGCAGCTGCTCCAACCTCCCACATGAAGAAACCAATCAGAGGAAAAAAACATTTCAATGACTAGCAAAAAGAGCACTTCATTGAAATGCAATTTTCTAAAACAAATTGCTCCTGTATTTTACGCATGGTAGGTAAAAGCAGAAATGTTTTAACCATGAGCATTTCTGTTAGTGGTGCTCTAAAAAGTGACTCTCTGATTAATCCCTTTTCCTGTTTTAAGTGACCAAATTTAAGATGCAGTCACATACAATACCTAAACTGAGAACTGTTTATTTTATGGGAGTGAAGGATTTGTACCAAGTACTTACTTGAGAAGGCTGCCTTGGAACGATGATAAGCCAAGGATAATCAATATGCAGCCATCTAGTGCTTAAATGCTTTCCACACCAGTCTAATAAAGATTAGACAATATTTCTGGAATATTTTTCTTTTTAAATAACCTTCTGAGTATTAAGCATAAAGTTTCCTGAAAGGCTTAGAATCAGATAAAATTTATCTTCTTGACTCATACATTAATACAAAAACCATCCTGGTTTCATTTAAATCAATAGGGGTTTGTCACTGACTTCAGCGATGCTGGGATTTCAATCTTTGTACTCTTATTTCAACATCAAATCTGCCTTACTAGCACTCCTGTGCTTTTGTGTGTATGTATGTGAGGAGTCCAATGCAGGATAAAGGGAGTCCAGATCTGTCACAATGATACATCAGATCCATCTTTCCCTTTTTAATAAGATGACATGACATTTTAAGCATTAGATGTATGCCAAACTATTTGAATGAAACAGAACAGATTGTCTCATAATAAACCAGACTGGACAAGATTCAGAGATTTCCTTGAAAAATCTCTACCCTTATAGTATCCTGTGAAAGGAACCATAAATAAGAATCTCTATTATTTCTGTACAAGAAGTTATTTCAGAGGCCTCTTTCTCTGTCACATTAACTCCTGTCATTTGTCATACTAGGAATATTTATTTGGAAAGTCTAGGTTTTTGCAGTTTTGGAAAGCTTCCATGTAATGTTTGAAAAGGTAGATGCAATCTCCTCATAAGGTCACTAAAAGGATATGTGGTGTCATTTCCTGCTACAGCATGCACTGAGAATATTTGTATTTCTAACACACTGCACACTGGAGGAGTAAGGCTGTTTAAGTGTTTACCAAGTGACAAAAAATACAAACAACTATATATGTGTCAAATTTTTACATGGTCACTTTAGACCATGGCATAACTACTCAAAAAAAAATATGTAGCTTTACTTATAACCCAAGAACGGAATTTTTCACAGAGTCATTGAATCTTATAATGGTTTGTGTTGGAAAGGACCTTTAAAGCTTATCTACTCCCTGCCATGGAAAGGGATGTTTTTTCACCAGATCAGGTTGCTCAAAGCCCCATCTAACATGGCTTCGAACATTCCCAGGGATAGGGCATTCACAAGTTCTCTGCTCAAATAGTTCCAGCAGCTTACCACCCTCCTCATGGAAAACACCTTCTTTATGTCTAGTCTAAATTTACCTTCATTCAGTTTAAAACCATTGCTTATTGCCCCGTTACTACAGGCCTTAGTAGAGTCTGTCTCCATCTTTCTGATAAACCCTTTTAAGTATTGAAAGGCCACAAGATTTTCATGATTTTAGCATATTGTTTTTTCATTGCAGGGAAGACTCCAGTGTCAGCAAACTGACACTGGCAGAAGAGCAGAGCATTGCTAAGCATGAGTGAGTGCACGGGGCCCATCTTCATGAGAACAGACATATCCACTACATCTACAGCAATGGTATCCTACATATGGCTGTCATAATAATGATAATAATTATAGATATTGTCATCAGCAATGTCATTGCCCACAGACTTCTGAAGCGTGAATGTATTTGCTTTCAGAGAAAGAAAAAGTCATTTAGACAAATGAGTCTTGTAGACTAAAGTGATGCTTCATGAAAGGGAACTGCTATTAAAAATATTTCATTGGTGCTCCCTGAACTGATCTGACAGAGCATGTTTGGTTTGTTTCCTCCATTTGCAAACTCTTAGTTTATTAGTTTACTTAAATATTATGCCACCAGAAGGTTACATAACAATAATAAGGTTAGAGGAGAATTATGTACCTCCCAGGTTTAAGGCCAACAGCTCTGTCATGGCCTGCAGGAGACAGAGCAAACTACTTCTGACAGAGCTCCTAGCAGAACTTTAGGGCAGCAGGATCCTTCTCTAAGGAGTTACTGTAAAGAGTCAATGTCACAAAGTAGACCCAGATATTTAGGGCAAGGAGAGCCGCTGACGAGGGGAAGCAGATAAGAGCTAGTGGTTTCCCTGTAATCTCATGGCCAATAATCACATGCACTGAACAAGTCCCAGGTCTACCCTCTGGCTTTTAAAAACAGTTTTGAAAATATTTATAATGTCTGGCATTTTTTGTGTGTCTGCTGCACTTTATTCATAAACCAGCCTGTGAAAAATAAGCCAAATATTTCTCTTTGTAGTTGGTATGCAGGCAGTATCTCCCATGCCCAGTCTGAGCAGCTGCTCTATCAGAAGGTCCTGCGTATCCTTTATTGCTTCTTTATGAACAATCACAGAATGGTTTCTGTGTCTGTTGTCTTTGCTCTACTGGGTAGCTAGAGGATGCTGATGCTCTTCAAATAGCTGTAGTATTATAAAGTGTTAGAAAGTCTTCTGCTGACTTGGTATTGATATACATATTTTAAAAAATGCCTCTTTTACATAAATGAACAAATTATGCACCTCTAAAATAGGCTTGGAACAAAGCCATGCTGAGTGCATTTCCTTCAAGCTCTGCTTTTTTGTTTTCACCTCTAGTCGTGGCTTTTTCTCCAGGTCGGTCTGGAGGAATCCTCTGAGATGGTTTTACAATACAGAAATGAAGATTAAAAGCAGCTCACACAGACAAGAACACACCCCTGGGCAAACTCAGCACTGTTCTCGCTGAGCGTTGAGTGGATGCTGCTGACTGGAGCAAGGATGGGCAGCACCACAGGACTGGTCAGGTGCACAAGGAGATGACTGCAGAAATTCTTGTCCATGGACCTTTCTGGAAAGGACGCAACATCACCTGTGCTTTCCTTTTGGATGTGCTGTGTAAACAGGATTTCCTCTTGTGGCTTGCTCCTTGCTGTCACGCAGTCTTACTGGTACTCAGCCACCAACACCTTTGATGGAACCTGACCCTTTGGGAGCCTTGGCTCACTGTCCTTTCCCTTAGACCTGCACAAGAGGTTCAGAATGAAATTCAAGTGTGGCCAAAAGATTGGGAAAGGCAGTTATGTCCCAGTCCCCAAAGATGCCGGATATCACTGGCTCCATTTAACTTTAGGAGACATCAAATTTCCTTCAAACTTGACAGCAATAAACTTCTAGGTTTCTACTTTCCTCCCTGCAATATAGAGGTACAGCTGTTAAATTAACTTTAAAAACCAGAATTTCCAGCCCAGTATGGCAAACCATTAATAGAAGTAAAGCTGTGTGGCCNCCCGGAACGGCACGGGGGAGGAACCAGAGAGGGACAAAGGGACAGGGGCCAATCGGGAAAGAGGAAGGGGGGAGAGAGGGAGATACGAAAATACCATTATAAACTGAGGGACAGGGAGAGCTCGACCCCTCTCTGGGGCAAGCTACCTTCGACTCTACCCCAGGGGGGTTTTATTCTCCAGGTCTCCACAAATTCCTCAGGGGGAAAGAAACTCTCTGGGCTTGAACCACCACTACAAAGCTGGATAGCAAAAGTTAGGACTGGAGTACCACATAAAGACTAAAAATAGTGCAAATAGAGTACAGTGAGAATTTTCTACTTATTCAGTATTTCAGAAATGTTTTGACAATAGCAAATACATCAGTCTAATTCTCTATATAAAGGAACTGTGTGTGGTGGATCATGCTGTGTTTGGGTTTTATAAACTATAGAGCCTCTGGAGGGGGCATGAGGTTAATAACTCTGCATCTCCCCACTTACAAATCTGTATCTGTGCAACAAAACAAAATTGCAGAGAAGTTGCTTCATGTCTGGGTTGGGGTCGAACTCATCTAATTTTAAATATTTGTAGAGGAATACCACAACCACTTACCTAGACCCTCTCTTTAGTGGAAAGAAATATTTCTCAAGCGTAATTCATCTTGTCCTAATACAGTCCTTAAAGTAGTTCAGATGAGTCACATCTCCCTCTTTCTGGACATTGCAGTGTAACAGCCTAAAGCTAACTGAAATTATTCCCAACCTTGTTGCTTCTTTGCTTCTTGAAAGCTATTTTTATTTCTTTCCTTCCCATTTTTTTTTTTTTTTTTTTTTTTTTTTTTTTTTTTTTTAATATTAGGGAAAAGAAGAAAAGAAGGTGCTTTTCTGGTTCGGTCTAGCCAGGCAGGAATGTGCACTGTGTCTGTATTCAAAAAGGCTCCTTACTGAGTATCCAATGAATGTGTGTGCCATGGACATGCTGCTTGGTGTGACTGGTCACCAACAGAATCTCTACATTGTGTTGAAAATGAACCTGGGGCACATTCAGGTCATATTCGTTCTTTGAATTTGAACGTGACAGTGGCTCCTTGAATAGGGAAAAAAGGGTCCAGAACTGTCTCATCTAATGGCATGCAGCAGGCACATAATCTGGGGGGGATAGAGGAATCTCAAGAGTGAGAGAGAAGGAAGGGAATGGGAATGAGAATGGAAATGGGAGCAGGAATGGGAAAGAGAAGGGGAAGGGAGAAGGGAAGGGGAAGAGGAAGGGGAGGAAGGGAAGATGTTAAAATTGGATGCAGAACCATTGCAAGGGCAGGATATGAAAGTCTTTTGCTGCAGATATAACTCTTGAGAGACAGGTACCAACCATCTGACTTCACTGGAATACACTGCAGGAACCTCCAGTGGGCTGGGAGCCTGTACTGTATATCCCAGGTGCTAAGGAGGGAAAAGCAGGCTGAGGCAAATGTAATCCCTGGTGACATCTACTGCATATTTTGTTATTTGGCCAGCTGGAGCATTGCAGCTCATGCAGCAACTAACTAATCTATCAACACAAGGGCTGGAAGGCACATGGCAAGGTTTTGACATGTGCTGCATTTTGTAAATTTTAATTAGTAAAAAAGGAGCAGTTAAGTATTATATATGTACAAGCCCCTGAGAACAAGTACTACCTTGCTGAAAAATACTGCTTTGAATGAATTCTCAAGCTTACATACTACCCTCAGCACAACTTAGCTTTCTGGAAGTGTGTTGTGATGGTTTTGGTGCTATTTCTGGAGAGCTGTCAGTTCAGACAGGGAGATTTTGTAAGGTATCCCACAGGAGAAGTGGTGCTGGGAAGGCAGGGGCATGACCTAACCCTGGTCAGTTCTACCCCTTGGGATCAGCCACAACTGCACTGCCTTTGCTGGCACACACCCCAGAAAGCATTGGAGTCTGCTGAACAGAGACACCCAGCTGGCTCAGCACCAGGCAGCTCTGGAGGAAGCACTAATGCCACATGGAACCAGCACTGCCCACCATGATCCTTGCGGGTCCCTTCAAATTCAGGATATTTTACATTCTAATGCACTCTGCTTCAGAGTGGAGCTGGCAGGTCTACAGCACTGCACACTGTGCTGCCGGCCTTTCTGGGCTCTAAGCTCAGGAATTAATGTGTCCCTTCATGGCACAGACATCCAACACACTTCCAGAAAGGTAAAGGGTAGGAAGGGTCCCCTCCCATGACTCCTTAGGTAGCTGACCAAGCAGCCATTAGACAAGTATTCAGTCAATAAATAGATGGAATATAATTTTGAGCATACACAAGTGTTTGGGATTATTAAGTTTCCTGAAATAAAGAAAAAAAATAAAAGAATAAATATAAATTATTGTATAGTTCTCTAAGTTTTTTTCTTCAAATATCAATACAATGTACTGAAGAAATTGCTGAAACTGGATAGAGTCCTGTCTCAGACTTCAAATACTCTGTTTCAAGAAAGATTGAGTGTTCTGCTTATTCCTTTGAAACTTGGTATTGATGACAATCAAGAGACGACTTGATATTGATGAAATTACAGTGTTATAGCCAAAATACAGGATTTAGCACCAGAAAAGTGTTGTCTTAATGGTGGGAAAACCCCACATTTATCTGCCAGTTTGCAAGCAAGTATTTCAAGTTGCTTTTTGATCAGAGGATCAGTCCTTTCAAGGACTTATACCTAAAGTTTATGCCAAGCTTAGCTTTCAAAAATGCTTCATTCATTGGGGAAATAAGTTGTTATTTTATTGGCCTAATAATAGTGAATGTAACCAAATTTCTGGTGCATTATGTTTCAGAGTCAGTAGCAATATTTTGCCTTCTAACTCTAAACAAAAACATGCTGGAAGATTTTTAACAATTTATATTACAGACTTGTTTCATTTTTCAATAGGGGTGCAGTCCCCTCAAGGTAGCATTTTAGTTGTATTGTTGATGCTTTCAAAGAATTGTCTTTATGTGTGAACAAATTGGTAAAATCCATACTTCACCAGTTTTCACAAACTCATTCAGAAATCAGGAGTGTCAGACAACTTAAGTACCAGAATTCAAGCTGTAAATATAAAGTCAGTTTCCTGAAAACTGGCTGTGCACCATAGAAAAGCAGAAACAAAACCTGAGCTTGATTTCAGATTGAAAACTGTAGATGCAAACAGTAGCACAGAAGTTACTGAGCATGCACACAGAGAATATAGCCTTAGATAAATGTTTTCAAGGGATCATTTGCAGAAATAGGCTTCTATTGAACTTTTCATAAATCAAGCTGTTTAAATTGCCTTTCACTCTGTTTGTAGTGCATTGCAAATAATCCAATCAATGCTTTTCGCTTTTTGATGCCTTGGTAAATTCTGAGACTACTGAAAAGGGCCCAGAGTAGGAAGCCTTTTAAAAGACAGGGTTTGGTTTCTTGTTCTGTTGCTGTTTTTCTAGATGAATGTGGATTTCTCACCTCTGTTGCTCATCCTTCAATTTCCTTATTTTAAAAGCTGGGATAATGCTACAGAATGTTTTTCAATCAGAAGTCAAAAAGTGAAACAAGAGAGCGACTTACTATTCCCTTACAGTTTCAGACTTAATTGCATCAATCAAAGATGCAATTATCCACTGAAATGCTAGAGGACAGTAGTTATTAGCAAACACCTGATGCTATTTGGTCCTCTGTTCTTTCCACTCATCTCTTTTCATTTCTCCACTAAAGGCTGCTGGGAACTGTTTGATTGACAGCAAACTTACTGTGAAAGTATCTGACCTTGGGATGACAAGGTAGGTGAAAGAATTGGGAGCCTGGTGAAGCACTGATATTGGTGAATGTGCAGTTTACTGGCATTCATCAGCTGCAGCTGCCTGTCAGGAAAATTAAGCCACAGGGTGTGATGCAGCTCTTTGTGTCTTCTTTCCATTAATGACCATAAGGCCTTATGGAATAAGAATAAAGAATAGAGAATAGTCAATCTGCTGCCTCAGAAAGTTACAGCTTAAAGGCAAATCACAGCTGAGAGATTTCACTAGTCATGTTCGTAAAGAAATCTCAAAGTACAAGATTTGCACCTGATTTGGGGACCAAGCATCTTAATCAGCAGCCTCAATGGAGAGAAGCTGGAGAGAATGAGCAGCCTACAGAGCATGTCCTCTGAGAAGAGGCTGGGGGAAGAGCTGCTTAGCCTGGTGAAGAGGAGGATAAGAGGGGATCCAAAAACTGCCTTTAGCCACTTACAAAGTTAATGGAGCCAAGAAAGTGTTATCTGTGCCTGGTCATGTAACAGCAGACATTGGCCACAGGTTGCAGCTAGGGAAGTTCAAACTGGATAGTGGAAGTTTTTTCTCCAGGAGGGTGGTGGAAGAGTGGAACACGCTGGTCAGGGAGATGGCAATCTTCAGAGGCTTTTTAAGACTTAGCAACACAGAGCCATGGCTGATCTGCTCTAATGTTGGGAGTAACCCTACTTGAGCAGAAGGCTGGGCTAGATTGGCCTGACAACAGGTGTTGCTATGATTCTGCATTGTTTCTCTAGTTAGTTGATAGCAATGATCTCCTCTAGATTATGGCTAATGCCTCTGTCAGGTATCCTTTGGAAATCTGAGATTCTGCCTAGGCTTTCTTTAGGAACCTTATGATGTTCAAGGAAGAAGCAGTAAATAGCATTTCATTGTAACTTGGTCACAACCAAGTTTGGTTCTTGTCTTGTAGGTATGTTCTGGATACCTGTATATTAGTTCTCCAGGAACCAAGTTTCCAGTGGTCAGCACCAGAAGTTTTTCATCACACCAAATTTAGCAGCAAGTCAGATGCATGGGCCTTTGGTATGTATGGCATTTGATACATGAGTTTGTATGTATATATGCCATTACATTTGGATTTCATCAGTTTATTAAGCAGAAATTTTAGACATTTAACACACTCAAGCACTATAAAAAGCGGTTGCAGCTTGTGTTCTTGTTTATATTTTTTTACAAACAAGCCATATTCTATTTGGATTTTTTCTTTTTCCCCAAGGATTCTTTTTTAGGAAAGCAAAAATTCTGCCCACTCCACATTTGCTACATATGTGTTTAATATGGTAAACTTTGGCAGTGGAGATCAAGTCAAATCTTTAGTCTGCCTAGACCATAAATCAGTGCTGCCCAGCTGTGGGAGACAGTCTGTGTGAGCTGGGACTCTGTATCTCAGCAAAAAGTTTGCAGATCGCTTTCCACCAGGAATTTCAAACATTTGAACTTCTACTTCAGTGGTTTCAAGCTGTGATTTCCAAATCCCTGAAGTCTGTTCAGCATTTCTAAAAGTCTGCAAAAGGTGTCAAAGCAAAGGGAACCTTTTGTGAACAGGCTTGAATTTCACTTATCTGTGTCTGCTCCTCCAGTAGGAAAATTTTGGCAGCTGTCAACTGATGAAAGATTGGCAACCCACTGTTCTTGGCACTGAACAATAGTGAGTAAAGGACATAAAAGTGTTTCTGGATGCTGGGCTGCTTCTTATCTTTAACCTCAGCTAGTCTCCCAGTGTTAACAACTCTGGCAGAAAAACAGCTCGTTCATGCCCTTTACAAGTTGTTTATAATATATACAATTAAATCAGAAGCTGGATTTTGTGGTGATACATTTTCTTTTTTGTTCCTATTGATTAAATCCTGGCCCCGGGCTTTACTGTCATTAACTTCAATATTGATATTAACTTCAATGAGAAATTTTATTTTTCCTTAAAAGATCTTTTTCTCATTTTAACACTATCTATTGATGCAGTGGAAGCAAGGGGATAGTGGGATCTGTCAGTTCATGTTTGATTGTTTTTAACTAATGAGCCTTTAAAGGGCTAAAGAACAGAACTGATGAATTCATATCCCAAAAGCAGATGTCAGAGAACAAAGAATCTCATTGTTTTTAATGTTCTCGTCAAGGAAAGCTGGGATTTGGATGCCATTTTAGTGTCACTGTGACACTACAATGCTCCAGTCTTCAAGCTGGAGGGAAATCAAAGATCCCATAAATTTCTTTAAAAAAAAAAAAATACAGCCAATATTATATATCATTGTTAAAAAAAAAATTCACTTTTTTTTTTTTACTTTAGAGTAGGCATGTTTATCACATATGTTCAATTACAACCAAAATTGTTTCATGCTAAGCTATAATTATGAATTAGTGATTGTGATATTATTCAGTGTTTCTATTGCTTCTCTGTAATCCAGTGTTTAAAGGTATGTTTTGCTGGCATTCTAAACACCAAATTCTAAATATACTTTCTGATACCCAAGAATTACATGTCCTACTCAGAAAAATCAGTAAATTTATTCCTATTATTTTATAAAGACATAGATACCTACAGTTTTCACTTTGTTTTCCTTTCTCTCTGTGTACACACACATACATATATGAGGATGTTTGCATGTATTATGTAGAAAATTCAGCTCATCATTGTCCACATTAAATGTATTTTATAACTAACTTTACATCCTAAATTTATCTTCTTCTGCAGTAGGAGTTGTTTTACATTCAGGTACAGAATCACACTTGTCAGTCATTTTCTTTGGACAATACTTTCAGAGTCTGATCAGTTGTATGTTGCATGTGTATCTTGTTTTGTGAAAAAGACTTATCTTGTATTTCTTGAATTTCATTTCATGTCTTAATGTGGGAGGTGTTCACTTTGGGAAGGCAGCCCTATGAGCTTCATGATAATATGCAGGAAGTTTCTCAAGGTTACAGACTTTATAGAACATGGCAGGTTTCAAACATCATCTACCAGATAATGGACAACTGCTGGTATGAGGTATGGATGTATATCTGTACATATAAACTGGAGAAAACAAAATAATAGGAGTCACTAGGAGTCCTTACTGATAGCTGAACTGATGTTCATAATGAAAATATCCTTTAATAAAAGCCATTGCTTGTAGATAATACATGTTATATCATCTAGCTCAGGACATGGTTAATACAGGAAATGGGGCACAAAGGCAGGCTGGCTCCCTTCTTTTCAGAACCATGTATTTAAGCATAATACCCTTCAACTTTAACAGAATATTCAGGATGAGATTCTTCTCACCTAATTTTAACAGTTTAAAAATTATGTGCTGAGCTAAACTAACTGTCTAAATTTCTCCCATGACTACAGGACCATTACTGGTACCTCCCTGTGGTCATTTGCCCTTTCTCTCTTAGACACCACTGAATAAAAGATATTTTCCTTTCTGTACTGAGATTTTAAACAGCAGACGTAGAGGAGACATCCAGCTTTGTAGAGAGCTAAGTCTGTGTGAAATAACCCTGCCCTTAGAACAAGAAGGATGTGTTACCACATCCATGAGTCTTTTAGGAGCTTTATGTCAAAAGCTGATCATGCTCATTTTATTTTGAGATCTGCATCTTCTGTGCCAAAAATTATCCCGATTTATTGTTCCTCTTCACCTAAATTTTAGTCAATTATCTGTAGACTATGACTTGTTTCTCACCAGCAACAAAGAACTTTTTTGCACATTATTGCTGACACCATGAAATGACTGTGATGTTCTCTTGGGTTTTTTAATATAATTGTCAGAAAAATTAGTAAGGTGACTTATATTTGAAGACATATTATGCAAAGAAAGAAGTCTAAACTAAGATAGATATAAAAAGTAAGTTAAATTTTATTTACCTCCTGTAACTTTATTTTAGCATGCAGAAATTTGTAGCAACATCACCGTCTACGAATTTCTCCATGCTAAAATCAAGAAAAACTAATGCAAAATGCAGTTCCTGAATTATTTTAAAATTAAATAACTATACCCATCATCTTTGCTTCATTTAGCTACCAGAACAGTGCCTTTTATCAGCTGTTACCATTCTTTTGAGGCATTGAGAGAAGGCAACAGAGCTTGAAAAATAAGATTCAGAAACAGATGACTGTGCTTACTGGCTCCATAATACCTGCCTGCTAAACAAGAGCTGAACCTGAAATCTGCCTGGCATTAGCCACCCCTATTAATCTGTTTATTAGTGTTCTTCTCATTTAATCAGGGAGTTGACCAAGAAGCATATGGAGAAAGTGTTTGTGACACTCTGTGGGTGACAGAATTTGGAAGGATACTGTGGAAGAATACAATTTATTTTGTTAGCATTTTTTCAAAAGACTTCTCAAGACACTGAGATATATATACCAATTATGTGCACTCCTTCAGTGCTTCCAAACTGTCATTATTTGGCCTTAACTAGAAATGTAAACAGGGAAATATATGCTTGGTAGGTTTTCTGATTATCATAACTCATCTGAATGTGGTTTTGCTTCATAATCACTTGAAGCTGACACCTGAAGTCAAATTTAGAACTACTGCAAGTGACAGCAACATAAATAGATATAGTCTCACTTTCAATTACCTAGAAATTACTACAGGTAAAATATTATATCTGTTTTCTCACCAGTATTATTGACTTTAGTTTGGCCCTCAGGGTGTATATTTGATTTGGAATTCATTCTAAGCTGCATATTTAGGATATTTTCAATTTTGCAACATATGAGGCATCTACTAGAGCATTATTGCTTCCTGCTACAGGTAGAAATAAAGAAAATAAAGTTTTATGCAGAATTCTATAGTCATTGCAATAGTAAATTCGCTGATCTCTATAAAACTTGAGAAGCAAAAATTTGAAGATAAATGAAAATGCTATTAATATAATTGCTTAGCCAAATATTTTACTACTGAGGCTCTGAAATTTGGCTTCTGATGTTAGCGCTTAAATTGGAGCACCCAACTTTCAAATGTGCACAGCACGACAAAAATTAGTGCTAACTTCAGCAAGTCTTGAGATAGCAGATACATCTGAAGCTACGTAAGTATAACAGAGGCATCTAAAGTTAGACATTGACAGTTGTAAAATGCTGATCTAGTATGTATAAAGAGGTTTTAAAATAAAGGAATTTCTGAAATATATCCTTCTCTCTCTCCTCATATCTGAGCTAGTTCAGTGTGTGATGTCCCTAAGAGTCCAAGTGATGGCTGCTTGCCCTTTCTCCAATGGAGCTGCCCCAGCCTTAACAGGGACCCCTCTGCAGCTCTCGTTTGAACTCACCTGCACCTAAGGAATAAGAAACGCAGGGTGCAGACATGTGGGAAAGGGGAGAAAGGAATGAAGGTCTCTGGCCAGACAGTGGCTCCCACACTGGTGCTTGCTGGCATTGCTTGGTGCCAGCGCTGGGAGCTGACTCCTTGTGTGCGTGGGGAGCTGCAGGGGTGTTTGAGGGAAAGCTGCACTTGGGGTCATGCAAATGATTTGGGGGATCTGGGCAGGGCTGGGAGCCATGGAGGCTGCACAGGAGGGAGGGGTAGGGCTTGGTATGATGCTGCCTGTGGACCAACCTGGGACACAGGGTGCTGGCCCAGAGAAAGGGTCAGGAAGGAGTGCAGACACTGAGAAAGTAGGAGAGAGAGAGCCCCCCAGAACATAAGGTGTGAGCTATTGGTGGGGCTAATGCATGCAGCTGATTTTTTTCATATAAACTTTGTTTTTTTATTTATATTCTTCCAACATTTTGCTATATTCTTTTAGTGGCTTTATGTGTTGACAATTCTGAATGGTGTTTTTTTGATTCATAGCACAGCTTTTAAAATTAATTGTATTGAAATTAAAGCTTTGTCATAATGAAAAAGTCAATCTTAACAACAGATCTGAAGATGACTGGTATGACTAATTATTTTATTTGACTGTTTCCAGCTTTGCCATTCTCATTTTGTGTTACTGTACAGTAAGTAGAAAGACCACAAATAGTTGAATTATTTACCCTAAAAGTTCAGCTCAAGTACTAAGGTTTGGGGATGTTATGGCAATGGAATATGTGGTACAGTTAAGCAACTTTAAAAAAAAAGTATTTTCATTCTTTTGCATTTGTGTCTAGTTTGCAATTAATTGGTATTATCTGCTAACCATTTTGAACTGCTTTATTTAAGAGCCTTATCTCTTAAAAAGGAAATTAATGTGGAGTATTGTGACAGTGTTTTGTGAACCTGTGGAGTCCAGATGTACTTCTCAAATGTATGCTTAGCTGCTTTCTGCAGATTCTGATAATTTTGGAGGCCTATGATTTTAAGAGTCCATGCATTTTCTGAGCATTTTCCATGCAGGATTGTGTTTGCTACTGGATCTTTGTCACAATCCAGGACTCAATATCAGATACCTTTTGACTTTCATTGACTGGGTGTGTACAGAAAAAACCACACTGGCATGGTGGCAGCTGTGGCAGGGGACCTACAAGACTCAGAATCATAGAAAAGCTGGCTGGAAATGTCCTCTGGAGGTCATCTAGCCCAACTTCTCACTCAGAGTGAGATTATCCCCACTGCTCCATCATCCATACCTTTGTCTACCTGACCTCTGAACACTTCTAAAGGAGGAGATCCCACAGGCTCTCCCAGAGTATGGAACAGGCAACCTGGTCCAGTGGTGCACTATCCTCCATGTGAACAGATTTTGTTTTTCAGGTGCAACCAGAATTTCCCAAGCCTTGATCTACTGCCCCTTGTATGCAATAGCACAATTGCATTTGTTGTATTCAGCATTTGTAATGCAGAATTTGTAATAGTGGAGGCAATGGCCAAGGTATTGATGAAAAAAGAACAAAGCAACTTTAACCATTTAGTATTAAGGAAGTTTCCATTTTTAATGACAACGTAAAAGAGACTTTTTTTTTTGTTGTTTTTTTGTTTTTTGAGGGAGCATGGCCTATTTGGTCTCTATAATACTTATCAAGCAAACAGTTAGAAAAATAACTTATAACTTCCTAATAAACTTCCAGTGCTTTTTAGTCTTCATCCAGTATCCATTTTACATCAATAAAGATTTCTTGAAGGTGCAAAAATTGCAGTTATTTCATATTAAATCGAGTTCTTCATCACTAAGGTTCTTCTGATAGCCTTTTTTCCCTCATTGTCTTTAGAAACACTTTGAAGGTCTCCATCTGGAAAGATCAAGATGTTCTTCAGGAGTATATGAGTTATTTTTATGCATATCTTCGTCTGTATACAACTGTATACTTCCAAGCTTTTGTATCTCATTATAGAGAAACAAAGAGAAGCTGGGTGCAGCACACACATGAAAAGCAGCACAAATCGTGTGTAATGTTATCCATGTAATTCACAGAAAAGCCATGCGTGTTTTCTAGTTGCCACGTAAACAGCAGATTTAGTTGCTATTGCCATGAACCAGTAGATTAATGGTCAACCAGAACACATTGTTTGACGACATCCAGTGTTTTCCTCCTTTGCTAGGCACTATTGATAAAAGTGAAATGAAAAAAACCCAGAAGGCTTTAGTGCACCCACACCTTTTAAAATGATGTTTGTGTCTCTTCAGCTGGCTCAAAGCCCAGGTTGCTTCTTCCCTCTTCACCATAAGGGTTCACCTCTTCACCATTTGATCCTGCTTCACCTCTACTTTGTCTTGCTCTCCTGTAATGAAAATTCATTCAATTCTGTTCAAGTCCTTCTGGATCCCCAGAATCCCTGACTGTAAATAATACTATGTTTAACTGGAAATATTTATATAAACAAAATTGTGTTGAATTTAAGAAGAGCTGTAACAAACCTGCTGTTCTTAGAAACCCCGTTAGTGGAGAGACATAAAAAAACCAACCAAGCTATATTGTTGTTAATGCAATAATAATTAAGGAAAACTTCATTACTATACAGCCTACAGTAAGATTGCATAAAACTGCAGCTGCTGATGAATGTGAGCAACTCTGCTGTTGATGAAGGCACCGTGTTTGCAGTGGGACATCCCATCCTCCTTGCAGTGGGGTTGGCAGAACCCCTGTGGCCACAGCATTGGGGAAACTGATGCTGATGGGGAAATTGCATTAAGCTTCCAAAGCTGCCACGTACTGAGAGACAGGGAGCTGAACCTTTATCTATCACTGTTGATGGGAGAGGGATAATCAGCTTTCATTCCTTAACTTGTTTCAGTTAAATTGGGCAGCAGTTGGGCAAATCCTGATGATTCAATCATCAGGATGTCTTCCAGTGGTCATGAACATAGTATCAAAAAATATTACTCACTTTTTGCGATCTCTTTGCCCAGTGATGATCAAGGCAATAACTCCAACAACAACCAGACCCATGACCACCCCAAATAGAATTAACCAGATGGTGACTGGTGGTTCATAAGGTGCAGCCAGGGTTGGAAGTATTCCCACAAACTCCAGTGTGTTATCATCCAGTCTGAAAGCCTCATTGATTCGTCCCCGAGACATCCTGCCATTGAATGCAAATTCAAAGAGTTTCACACATTTATTGGAAGGAAAGAAAGAGTTTTCAGTTGTTTAGTAAATCTCCAGTGTGCCAAGCTTCCCCTGAACTGCTCAGTTGAAAATGCTGCAGAGGAGGTACTGCTAAACCCATATTCCTTCTGGCACGTGAGCGACAACCACAGGAACTTACACCCTTAACCTATTGCAGCTTAACTGACATGTTCAGGCACTGTATGGACTCTTAAACTCAGTCTTAACATTTATCAAATGAACCTTCTGATCTCCTTCTTTCTGTATTTTGCCCTTCATTCTCTTTACTGTTTCTTGTCTATCCAAAAGTTTCTTAGATACAACACATAAAACTACAGCTTTGACACCTTACCTGTTTCCTCCTACAATCTTATACAATTTTGATCCTTGTACTTTTCACTGGCCTGAACACCCTTTCCCTGGTGTATCATCTGTGCCTTGTTTTTCCCTAAATTTCTACATCTGCTATTGAGTGCTAAGCTGAGAGTGATTTTCACAGCCATATTCTTCTCCCTTAGTTCACCAACTTATCTCACTGCTTTTTCAACCCCATCTCATGTTGATGCTGCTTTTAAATTTGTGCCCTCTTCATTTCCCACTGCACATTACCCACGATCTTCTGCAGAGTTGCAGTTTTACTTATCATTTTTATAGCAATGACTTACAGTGGTGTCACACCATGCTATAAAAGAGCTGTTCATTGACCTGTAAGTGGAAACTAGCTCCTGTCTGACCTCTTTTATAATCAAACACATCTGGCTGTCTTTCCAGTACACCATTATTCTGGAGTCCTTGTTAACAATAATTCTTGCACTGACCTTTCATTAATGAGAGGAAGAACACACATGTGTTATTGTATTCTGTATTTCAGAATATAAGATAGTTCCTGTTAAAGTTTGAGCAATTATATCTCCTGGCAAGGTATGATGCAATGAGATGTGTTTTGGCAACTTTACAAGCCCCCTGAAGCATTTTACATTGACTGTTGTCCAAGACACCATCTGGTAGATGGACTGTTTCCTTTTTCTCATAATAATTCTCATCCTAGTTTCTCTCATCCCACTATTTCCATTTAAACTGCAGAATTTACTTCTTTGTCACTGCTTCTGCCTCAGCTGACTTAAGCACTGCTTTCCTTTCCACCCTTTCATCTGGTTGTTTGGTTGGTTGGGATTTTTTTTTCTCCAGAGAGCAAAATCTCACCTGATGGCATTTTCCACATCAGCTTTGGGCACAGTATCACTGATATTACCTGGCATGCTGACAGTAAGGTAGAAGGAGATCCTTTGTGTCTGTTCCCCTACATGAATGTCTGTAATTCTGAAGGAGAAATAAAAGCAAAAGGTTATTTTTCATTGTTGAGATGGCATTATCTTTAAATTCAGGCAAGTGAACAGTTGTGTTTGATTGGCATTGCCAAAGGTTTAGTTTATGCTGGGGGAATGCTTTCTAGTGAAATCAGGTGGGAAGTAAAATCAATTTTCCTGCCAGAATTTCTTTTTCTATGTGCTAATTTGTAACATTAGCTGGAGAGAGTCTCCCTCATACCTAAAACAATCTTTGGTGTAATTTCCCACAGCACATAATCACTTGCAGAACAGAGTGTTTGGGGTTGGTCTCATGAGTGAGGTGATGTATGAAGGACCAAGCGGAAAAAAAAATAAGCTTTCTTCCTTATTTTCTGCTGAGAGTAGATTCTAGATATTACGTGACTGATGTTGTATAAAGTAATATCTAATAGCTTCTGAACATTATTGAAGATGCTTA
The DNA here is from genome assembly GCA_013400915.1 of Pardalotus punctatus. Lineage (NCBI taxonomy): Eukaryota > Metazoa > Chordata > Aves > Passeriformes > Pardalotidae > Pardalotus > Pardalotus punctatus. The sequence goes on along the minus strand of VZTX01019638.1, from coordinate 109,222 downwards.
ATCAAAAGGGTTGTTTTTCTTACCAAAATCATTTTCAGAGGAAAGATTTTATGTTTGTAACTGAGCCTCAATAAGATTAGTAAGTCTGTACCAAATTCTAGTGCTTTATAGTCAACATGTTTATCTTTCATTGGCCCAAAAACCTCTTGGACATTCAGTATCATACACATACATTGCTAGAAATTTTTATTTTTAATCAATGTACATTCCCTGATATTCCCATATAGGCGCTGGGCACAAATTCTTGGGGTTCAGCTCCATCACTGATAAGCTGTGGGAACAAACCCTTCTTACCTATCTTCAGCATACTACTTCGGGCTCTTGAGCGGAAACACACCACGTACCCAAGCTGGAATCTTGCCTTTTGCAAACAGCTGATGTTTGACATCGTTTCTGTCACATTACATTTGACAGAAGGCACAAGTAATTCCACCAGCTCATGCCATTAGCCAACCAGAAGCAATGCAGGCATAGCTGGCGCAATTAAGCAAGCCACTCACTGGAAGTCAACGTCTTGTTTCTTCACCTCCGCGAAGTATTTCCTCATGGCGTAGGCAACGGATGACTTGAACAAGAAGAGCTCACTTTCATCCCATTCGTACTGCAGAAACAGCACAAGAGAAATGCATCAGAGATGGCAAGTGATCTGAGAAGAAATTCTTCTAAAAAGAAATAGCAATTGTAATGTTTGGCATGCACTTCCGTATTATTTATTTGTGCCATGATAGCACATCAGAAACCGACCCAAACCCTTAAGCTCTGTTAATCCAGGCACCATGCAGGAGATAGCCAAGGAGGCATCCCTGCTGCCAGACATCATGTTGTCACTCTGTAATCTCTGGTACCTTTACGTGGCACTGCTGAAGATGCTGCCATGCCAGCACATCTCCCTGCCTTACAGGGAGAAAAAGCATCAGCAAGGCTATTCCTACTAAATATTGTACATTCTCTTTGAAGTTTAAAGATTTCATAATTTAGATACTGTTTTAGTCACATAATTTTATTTGCAGACCTGTTCTTATAAGGAGGAGAACCTTTGTGGTAGAGCTGCTGTGTGAAGGTGGCTAATTTATTTGTTTGATGAGCTGGGATTTTTGTTTGAGGTCTGTTTTGGTAAAAAAACTCTTTGCATCAGTACTTCTGCAGCAAGCACATATTTGTTGTTTTTCCCTGGAGAATAGATGGATGATATAAAAAAATGTACTGCCTTTGTACAGGCTTCTCCTGGCCTGCCTGATGAGTCCAAAGTCATTCACAGTGGAACTCAAAAACAGCTTCCCTAGGGCAGGATACAAGAGCTGCGCAGGGGGCAAAAGCCAGCACAAGAGGTGATAAAGCAGCCTGGTCTGTTGTGCAATGGTGAGTGTGCACGAAGGAAGAATTCCCAACTGAACTCTGTGGCAATATCTTTTTATTCCCCTAAGGCATAGATTTGATTGTGTTTATGGTACCTGGGCAGGAAGGCCTATAAATGCTGTCAGTGATAGGCTTACACAGCTCCTGACTTTCTTGAGTATTATTCAGGAAGGTGTGGTAGAAGGCAGCTCGGTTTTAACAGGCTTTATAAAATCCAGCTACATTTTTCAACTGTGTCCATGTCTTGACACTGATATAAAATGAGAAAGATGTATAAATATCTATAAGGAAGACAGGGATAGAAAGGGATAAACTTTTTAGCTGGGTCTGTTTGCAATAGGACAAGGAGCAATGGTTTTAGATTAAGAGAGGTGATTTAGATTAGTTATTAGCAAGAAATTCTTTGCACTGGAACAGGTCACCCAGAGAGGTGATGGATACTCAGTCCCTGCAAAAATTCAAGGTCAGGCTGGGTGAGGCTTAGAGCAACTTGGTGTAGCTGCAGATGTCCCTGCTCATTGCAGTGGGGCTGAGCTAGGTGATCTTTAAAGGTCCCTCACAACCTAAACTCCTGACTCTATTAATACAGGTGAGTAAAGAGCAGAAAGAACCCACTAATGGCAGTCCATTCGGGACCAGGTCCCAGGAAAGGCGCAGGTGACCCAAAGCCACTGCAATCAGAGCAGTCCCCGTGGCATTTGGAGGGCAGGGGTTGTGCCAGCCCGGGCTGTTCCCACCAGGAAAGGCTGAGGCTGGGTCCCCTTTGTGAGGCAAATGACCTCAGCTTTCTCCTGCTTGCACAGCCCTGCACTGAAGCACGTCTTCTTGTTACTGCTGCTGCCTCCGGCAGCTGGCACTGTTCACTATCACAGCTAAGATGCTATTCTCAGGGTTTCTCAGTTTTCTATTTATGTTCAACATCCTTAGGCTTGCAGAGCTGCTTTTTTTGTTATTATTATTATTATTTTTATCAGGATCAAATGGAGCTTGATTCCTCTACTGATGCTTTCTGTACTTAGCATGTTAACTTTTTAATCATTTATTCATTTCTCTAGCTTATACTTTGTCCTTTTCAGCCTAGTGTATTTTAATTGCCACTGTGCCTCTCAATTGCCTTTATAAATACTATTACTGGCTGTGTGGATGGGAAGTACCTGGCTGGCTTCTGATCTGTGTTTGGGTCATGACTACCCACACTGCTGCCCCACATATCTCAGGAACCCACCTTACACTGTGAGTTACAGAAGCTGCTTTGCTTTCAGAGAGAAATGATCTCTGCCAAGCACCTCTGCTCTGTTACAGTGGATTCCCTCCAGGATCCTCATGTGACTTGAAAAACAGCACAAGTGTGGCCTCTGATTCAAAAAGGATTTTTCATTGTAAAATACACCTAAATGCCTGAAGGCTGACAGCTCTCCATTCCCTAACACTGCCTTGTGTGGCAGCCCTTTACAGCATGATCACACATATGGCATTGACCTGATGGAGAATTTGGAATTAATATTTGAAGAGGGGTGCAATTTTCAAGTGGTGGTCAGGGGCTGGTGCTTCTGGAACCTTTTATTTTAAATATGACAGACCCCAAGGGATTCAGTGGGGATCTGGTAGCGCTTTCCCTTGGCAGGGCACTTTCACAAAGCTCAAGCTGAAGCAAAGCTGTGGATGTTTCAGCCTCATCAGCTGCACTGGTGATCCAGAGATGCTGTGGCTGCAGCTCTGATCTCATCAGCCTGAAAACAATTAGCAGGGTAATTGTGGCAATGCACGCTCTGGTACAGCTGGCATTGAGCCCATCCGTGAGTCTGGATGCTTAATTTGCCAGAACTTGGGGCTGTTGAAACTTCCCTGCTGGTAAGAGCCAGGGTTGAGCTGCAGCTGCCCCACACCCCCAGCACAGCTGTACCTCTGCCCTAGAACAGGAATCTTTCCCTGCCTGCTCTCTCCAGAGCTAAGGAGCTCAAATGCAAAAAGGTTTGCTGGCATACTCAGAGTGCTTTGTGCTGTTAGGTCAGCATAAAGCAACTTGAGAAATACACCTTAAACAAACAGTTGCACTGGGCCCACAGCTCCTGTGCACTGTGAGCCGTGCAAAGCACCCAAAACACATTGCTCTGTGTAGCTGAGCTGAGATTCCTGCCCGAGATTTCCCCTGTCTTTTCTCAATGCCAGTCCATGCATGTGCCATTACCTGCTGCTGCTGTACCAGCATTCAGCCACGTCCCTGGGGGCTCAGCGTGAGAGAAATTTGTGGGGAGGCAGAAAGCAACCGAATAGAGGTTTCTTGCAAGTTGGTGATGTGAACTGCTTTCGAGAGAAAAATGTATGGCTTGCTCTTCAGAGCTTAGGAACCTACCGTCCATACAATAATTCAAATTAAGTAATCTGTATGAGATTGTTTTACAGCTGCTCAATTGCACAACAAAAGACTATGATGGCTAAAGGCAGGCATAAAAATGATATTAAGCTAAACATTAACCATAATGACTAATAAATGTGCTGTAATATGGAAACTTTTCATCCTGTTGATATCAGTTTTGAATTGTATTTAACTCGACTAGGCAGTCTAGGAAGCAATAAAACTCCAGTGGGGCTTGCATGTGAGAGTGATAGAAGCGAGAGCAACAATTCATATGAAAAATGAGCCCATGGTTTGTGTCCTTGCTAGTGCAATAGGCTCCAACATGCTGGTCTAAATGACCTGCCTGATGACATACTCATTCTTGGAAAATTACTAATCTTCTGCAAGGTGAAAATGGCTATTAACAGGAATGAAGTGTCTGCACTTAAACCTTCTATGCTGCCTCCATGAGATTAGCATAAAGAGGAAGAGTTAGAATAAGGATTGAATTTTCAGCCTGGGTTAAGCAGATGGGCTAAGCCAATGCTCTGTTTAAAATCGTAAAAGCCATCTTCGGCTTTGATGAGATTTTTTTCATTGCTGTAATACATTTTATTGGACCAGCTGGTATAATTGGGGAAAGCAGACAAGCTCATGGGAATGAAAGCCCTTCTTCCCATCTGAAACAGAAGCAGCTGCACTGCACTGTCCCCTGCAATCTCAATAACAAAGCTGTCTCTGCATCAGGGTTGGAGGCCAGGGAGGCAGCTGAATCTATCAGGGCCTGGAAAGAGTACAGTAAAAAGGCAAACAAAAATCTACAGAGAAATGCTAACAGATGTGTTTTAGTTTGAAATCAAGAGCACTTAAGAATAGAGAGTGGGATTTACCAGCCTGCATTTAAATGTGAAGTAGCTTCTCTAATAACTTCTGAAAGCAGCTACCATAGCCATGATAATGGCAATTAGAAGAAATTAGGTAGAAGCTTTATGTGGACACATCAACAAATCTGGGAAAAATACAGCCATTTGCATGTACACAGGTTCCCCTATGTTAGCGTTCCAGGCCTGTTCTGTAGGAGGTGAAAAATCATGATTGGTATCTCTAATGAACAACTCAATTCATCTAGCTGAGATGCCTTTCTTAAATGGGTGGGATCACTCCCTGGAGAAGTTCCTCCACTAATTCTAGAGGGAGTCTAGACCACAAACTCAGACAAGACATCTTATATCTGATAACTCTTCACCTGAGCTGATGCCACCCTTCTGACACAGAGGTCAGCTATACCCTGACTCATTTTCTGATAGCCATTATCACAACACCTCTGTTGTCCAAGCAATAAGAAGGGTGCCACAGGACAAACACACTCACCGCCTCATCCCCCAGAGCTGACTTCAGGCTGATGCGCACTTTGATGGCATTGCTAGAATCTGGTTAAAAAAAAGAAACAAGGGCCATTTTAGAGCTGCAGCAACAAAAAGTCTGTTCGTGGGAAATGTGGGGGTGGCTAAAGTTTCCTTGCAGGTTCCCTTGCTCCTCTTGGATAGCTTGGTGGGACTGATTTTGTTTCACTTCAGTTACTTCTACTGCGAACACACTCATCTGAGCTGTCAGTTCTCAAGTCTGCTTTTGTAGCAGACAGGAGGAAAATCCCACTTTCCCACCACTGGGAATGAGCAGCTTAGATGCAGATGCTGATGCCTGGTTAGGTGAATCCCACTGCCAGAGTTATGGTAGTCTCCAGTAGTGGCAGTGATTACACAAATATAACCTGGATGGTTCATCCCTCAGTGTCACAATAAGCTGAAAAACACATTTTTCCACAGTCTCCTCCTTTTCCTCCCCTTGACCTCCCCTCTTTGACTAACAAATGTCAGCAAAAAGCATAGTAGTAAGTTTTTTGTACTGGTTTGCTCCTACACCCGGCTCCCAGGACCAGTGGCTCCCAGCCTTACAACACAGGCACACTGCTCTCAGGCAAGAGTCACACAAGACCAAGCTTCTGATCTTTCTTCCTTCTGGAGAGCCACCCCACACTCTGAATGCTGCCATTATGAAAAAAAAAAAAAAAAGACACCTCAATGTCTGAGAACTGGGTGGGGCTCTGACAAACGTGTGCTGACTTCTCCAGCTCTGGCCCTGAGGAAGCCAGTCTGTCTTGTGTGAGTAAAACTTATGGCTCAATGTGTATTTCCTATAATCCTGCTTTTCTAGGGAGAACAGCTTCCAACAGCTACAAGAGAGAGGGACTTTGCTAATCAAGGGTTGTGAAGACTAATGAGTGTCCTTAAATCACCCACAAGTGATACGTACATGGAGCCCAGTCTGTTTTCCAACCAATGAATCGGCCAGAATTGCTTTTTTTCAGCCACTCATGCAAAGGTTCAAAGTAGTGGAGCAAGGGAGTTGCATTCATGTATTTTTCTCCTGTTACACTTTCCAGTGCTTCGGTCCAGGGCTTGGATCTCCCTAGTGCCAGCAACTGTCTGCATATATGGAATGAGAAGTAATATTTATTATTTCCATGTTCCATCTACATCAGCAAAGTACTTTGTGGTCAGTACAAAGATGTTCTTTTTTGCTTCTGAATTCCCTCCTTTCTCCCATTATTGCTATTAATGAAAATATTTTTATTCCCACAAAAAAGTAATTAAACCTTTGATGTTTAGAACCTTAGTGTACATAAATTTAGTCAACATGTCAAAATGAATTGAGCAAGTATATGCTAAATTTCCAAGTTAGGTTTATTCTCAATGCAACCTCATTGACTTCAGAAGCTTTCAAGGATGACTTAGGCTTTGTTATACTCTGATTTATTACGTGTGAGAAATTTGCTTCGTTACCTGAGTTTCTGACCTGCTGCAGTGGAGTTGGTAATGTCACATTTGTGAAGAGGGCCAGTGTGGTTGGCTGCCTTGCAAAGTGCCTCCTGAAACTGGAACTGATAGATGGTGCGGGTGTAATACCTAAAGGAAGGGCAAGGAAAGAGGAGGCACAGGTTTTATGAGCTGTCTGTCAAGGAAATGTGCAAGCCCTTGGCCTTTGGAAAGCTCTGCTATGTCAGCTGTCACTCCTGCTTGGGAGCCTGCGCTGCAGGGAGAGAGGCCAGCTGATATTTATAGCCTAAGCTAAATCAAATTCAGCAAAATGCCAAAACCAAATGGACCAGAAGAGCCACAAATCTGTTTGTTGCCACATAATTCATGAGAGAGTAAAGTTTTTAAGGTCCAGCTCTCTGCTCTGGCTGAGCCCTCTAAAATGAGGTGGCTGGGACACAGAGGGACATCCAGGGCTGCATGTGCCACTCAAGTGTGTCTCAAGTGACACAGGGCACAATGACTCCCCAGGAGGCAAGTGCTCCTGCTGGTTTGATGGCAGCATGAAACTTTTCTGCTCAGGAAGAAGCTCAGCAGCCCACTCACTGCTCAGACATTATTATGGAACAATCCCTGATCTGCACAGAAATACTCCCATTGAAATCTGCAACCTTTGCTCTGGGCTGGGCAAAGGAAGTAAGATTGGGTCCTGAGACTCTCCAGCAGATGTTTTAGGAAGCTGGGGCTTGTTCTATAGACAAAACAGTCATGAATTAAATGCTGCACTACCTGATGAAAGAGTAATCATTGGCCACATGAAACAGCACGGCAGGGTCGCAATAGGTTTCGTCATGAGGGACTGGTTCCACAACACCAACTATTTCTCTCCTGGAGATGAAGGAAAAACACAGGGTTTCTGTTTATAGACAATAAGGAAAGGTAATCTGAATCAGCTTTTCTTGTTTTGTCTGATACATATGGACACCTCTCTCACTTCCAAGCAGAAGAATTCCATACAGCTCCCAGTAACCCCAAGCGAATTCTGTTCCACAGCTGGAGACCAGAGAGGAAACTGCCTGGAAACTCATAGTGCAAGGAAGGGGTTTGTATGATAGCAGAGTGTGCAGGGAGCAATTAGTGGTATGAAATAACCTACAAGACATGAGCTTCACCCACACACCTCATGCCCTGGGCCATCCCGAGTTTAGAGAGCTGCATTTTTGTTCTGAGTAAGTGCGTGCAGAGACTGGGTGATCCAAAAGGTAGATGACCTCTTGTGCACTGGGCTGGAGATGAGCTTTCTCTTTATTTTCCTCTCTTGAGACTATGTTTGCTGAGAAGTACTACAGAAACAAACCCATGCCTTAAGTTCTGAAAATGGTAATAAGCTTCCATGGCAATATTTTTCATAAACCTGTATTTCAAGCAGAGAGCTTTGCAGTGCCACTGCAACAGATGTGATAAGCTTCCCTGAACAATTTGTCATTCTCTGTTTCTCTGACATCTCTGCTACTTTTGAATACATTGAAGCTGATTGATTTTTACAGTGGGTCAGGAGGTTTGCATATATCAAGTTTTATTATAGATTCTGTTTGCTGATGGAGGCTTACTGTTCGTGTTCATGTTAGAGTTCAGGCTCCATTTTTAGTGTGGGGCTTCTTTGGTTTCTCTGCATTTTTCTGCCTTATATTATAACCAACCTGGGAAATTACCAACTCCAATCTGAATCATACTGATTTTTAGCCTTAAAGTCCAAGGTGCTGAAAATAGACTGACTGATGGGCATAATCTGAAAAGGCACTTCTGATTGCTACTTGCCGAGGGAACTGTATTTTCTTTACTGAGAAAGGTGGTATCTTAGTAGATAAGAAAGGAAAGATTCAGTCTGAAATCTTGCAGATAATTTGCCTCCAAAACCATTATACAGTGGAGAGGAAACACAAAGCAGAGAAGTGTGCTCAGATACTTGGTGGATTGTGATCTGCATGCTTCTCTGGCAGGCAAGTACAAGGAAGTTCACTTTCCACTTGTCCTTAAGGATGTGGGGAGCAAAGAGCACATGACCAAAGAGACTTAGAGAAGGGCTGTACTTGAGCTGTGACGATGTCAAGGGGACAGCAATGTTGATGTGGAACAGGCCATGCAAAGGCCATGGACTGTCTTTAACAGGAAGCTGACATTAGAAACAGGGAGAAAGTCTTTTGAGAGGCAGGGTAAACTGCTGGGGGCTGTACACAGAGGGATACATGCTTTATGAGGCATTGTCTGCACCACTGTTGGGTGTTTCTAGCTGGCACTCTACTGGTATTTACAGAAACACCCAGAGAGACAGATCCTGCACAATGGGGGCACAAGCATCTCAGTATGTTGAGTAACTAGGGTTGGGTTTGCAGGTTCATATGAAAAAAATCCCCTTTGTTTCTCAAACTTACTTCATCTCCCACCACCGTTTGGTCCATTCCTGCTTTGTAATCTCACCCCTAAACACCATCCACCTCCACTTCTCCAGCATGTAAGTAAAAGGCATTGTTCCAACAATCATTAGTGCTTGTTTGAGCAGAAAGTTGATTTCAGTTTCTGAAGAGAGAAGCAGTTAAGGTAATGGTTATGGTAGCAATTAGTATCTGATTAGATGGCTAAAGTTGATTCCCTTTACAGCTAATGCTTACATCTTGTTGAAATTACAGATTTTTACTACAGAAAAAGTGGAAGGAAGAATACTACTGCAAAAATCGTGAGATAAGATCACTTAGGAATTGTGCACGGTTTTGCCTCTCTTTCTCTCCCCTGACCCCTTAAATAACCTAGTCCTTTGACATTGACATTTAATTACCCATCATTGAGAACCTTTCCAGTCTCTGGGGAATTTTGAGCTGAAGACACCTCAAAATGTATAAAATCTGCATCTTCATCCATCTAAGGCAGTACTCAGAAGCCAGATGAACTGCCTTACAATGAGGGCCTACCTATGTTGTCACTCAATATTCACTTAAATGGGAGATGCAAATTTCAAGGTTTCAGTTTCATTTGAACTGCTAAATACATATCTTGATAGAAATATGTATGGATTCATGCAACAGAGATTGAAAGGGGTTTTGGAGACTCATCTAAATGAACTATGAAGATATAAGGATCAAGGTACTGAAGGTAATGAAGTGCTACCTACTTCTTTTTAAATTACATAGATGCCCTGTAAAGTAGTGATCCTTGCTTCACAATGTGATTTGGGGAAAAAATAGTATTTCTGGTAAATTAGAGTAAGATTTTCAGAAGCCTGTCAATTGATTGCTGAGTTTGCAGGCACAATCTTCTGCTACAAAATTAGGCCAGCAAGTGCTTTCACACAAATATATAATATTGATGCATTTATTTACCTTCATCATCTTGGTAAGTGGGCTCTAGGAGATCAAGAGATTTCAAGTGCTGAGGAGTGGCTGCAGAGAGGGACATAATTTCACCTACAGCCTCATGGAAGCCCTCATTGGCGCCGCTCCTCAGCAGGTAGGGCTGCGCCGCGTACGCCATGTCGTACTCAATGTGGCCCATCTCGTGGTGTGCTGTCAGGAAGTCATCCATGGTCACTTTGGTGCACATTTTGATCCTGCACACCAGAACAAAGTGTTTGTGATTAGAGAGACAGTGGCCCAAAGGGAGGCTGCCTGAGCCCTGTCTGCCACAGCCATGGGGAAAAGCCCCTTCAGAGCTTGAAGTGCCCCTTGCAAAACCTGGGCAGCTCCTCCTGCTGTGCAGTGCAAATCCTCCTGCTACAGCAAGGCTTCAAGGGGAACTCAGCAAAACACCTTCAGCCACCTTGAAATTGTCCAGGGAGTAAGAGAAAACTGCTGTTTTGTGAGAACAGCTGTTCCCTAAAACCTGGCAATAAACTCACTGTATTGCGTGGGAGTGAGTAACCACCACCAGCCTTAGGAAGACAGTAATGTATAAAATCCTGTGTGTTGGCGTCTCCTGCTACTTCATTCTCATGTAGGTGCTATTTACTAAAGAATTTCTTCCAAAAAGGGCTTCTTTTCACCTTCCCCAGACTGCTGAGGTGTGACGCCAGTGTTTTTCACTGATGCTCTGCTGGGCACCAGCTTCTTTCCCTGGTAAAAGTGGGGACTGCAAGAGGGGACAGAATTCCTGCGAGAAGTATTCATTGTGTGGGAACTTGCTGTCCCACTTCATTCCCAAACATGGAAGAAAATGATGGATTTTCATGAAACTGGATAACTCTGCTAAAGGTAGACAGGAAAATCTCAGGAGATTTTCCCTTGCTACCCAGGGTCCCGCTGCCATTGCTGCAAAATGTGCAGTTGTCCACAAATCTCAGTGGTATCCACCTGCATTTCTGCTTATTCCTAAAGCCCTAGAACATAGTCATTATTTCTCTAATTCATATAAGTATTAGTCACTTCTCTGCTAAAATTTGAAAGTAGACCTTGAGTAGATCTACCAGTAAATTTGAGAAGATCATCACAGTAAAAGTAACACAGAAAGGTTTACAGTCCCATAGGAGCCCTGCTCTCTTGTCTTCCTTCCCCCTCTTATCAGCCAGGGGAAAAAAAAGTTAGAAATTATAACTTAAACCAGCATAGCGCTCCTTTAGTGGAAATACATTTGTTCTAGGAGTTGGTATAAAAAGGGATCACAGCAATTTCAGTACCTGTAATCATTTTTCCCCATGTCCCATGCTGTAGGATGGCAGACAACCTTCCTGTTGTCAGTCGGCTCTGTGAGCATGGAGTTTGCCCAGAAGCCGTCAGTCATGTTGTCAAGGCCAATGGAAGTGAAGAAGGCCTCAGCAGCTTTGAATATTTTAATTGCATCCCAATTCTGAAAGAGACAATGCCACCATTAACCCCTGCTTGGAGCCTGTTCCCAATGGCCTACTTAATGCACGGCAGCTGACTCTGACTTTGTTTCCCAGGAGCTTCAGACCCGCACCTGGCATGCTGAGAGTTAGACAGCAGTGTCTGCCTTTGGCACTTCTGTAACTTCTGCTGGGAGCTGGAATGAAGTGTTTTCCCTGCAAACAAAATAGGTTTCTGCACTCAGAGGTTCAGCAGATAGCATCTGACCCAGATCACAGAAGCCCTCAATAAAAGATAAGGTAAGATAAAAAATGCATTCCTGTCAGTAGTATGTCAGGTCTGGGATCCAACCCTTCAGCCACTTCAGTCAACTTGGGGACAACGCACTGGAGGAAGTGGAGCTGCATTCCCAGCAGATGAGCATGAGAGATTTCAGCCAGAACCAATAAAACCTGGCAAATGCGTCTATAGGAGCTGTTTAGCAGATTGTAACTGCATGGCAATGTCCAGGATAACTTTGCCATTCAGCATTTTTATTATTCCACCCAGCAGGAGCTCTGCATTTACTGGACTGAGCTCTCACAGAGCCCTGGCTGGCAAACAGCTCATCTGGATGAAAAACCCAAACTGGGCACACCCACCAACAAGGATAGGCCTGCCCACTGCCCCAAGCCTCTGTAAATAATGCTTCCCTTCTTGCAGTGGTACTTTAACAGACACAAATTTACAACTACAAGGGGGTCAATAGTGTAAAACAGAAGTGAGAATTATGCAGACTTATGCAAACCGCTAATGAATCAAATTCAACTATTCCTTCTCTTACCAGCATAACATTTTCATGGAGTGCTGCCTATGAGCAGAGAGTAGATTTCAGGTGCATTTGAGAAATCAAATTCCACCTATGACCCTTTAGTTTATAAAAGGAGTGAGGCTTTGGCAAGACTACAGGGAATTGTCTTCACCCATGTTCTTAGTCTGGTAAAGGTGCTGTCACAGCTCTACAGATCTCAAACACAGACCTTACGGTGCTATGCAGTTATCAAAAGATAACAGGCAGCATTGCAGTTTCTCTAGCTGTATCCAAATAAACAAAACTGACACAAATAAACTGATATACAAACTATTTGATTATGGTAATGACTGGCAAAGGTCATATTTGATACCAGCCAACTCCAGGAGTCCTAAAATATTTATAAGTACAAAATATATCTCTTAATGAATAAAAGTCTCTGAGGGAAATAGACTTGGAGACAAGATTAAGGGAGTCAAAGAGAGTGGCGGAAAAAAGAGAGAACAGCAAAGGGGATAGGTACAGTGAAAAATGCATAAACACTTTAAGGTGAAAAGTTAAAAAAAGGATGCAAAAGGCAACTCTTTGTTGGCAGTGTGTCTGCCTGAGGGCAGCCATGGATTTCTAGAGAGCAGCTGATATGTGGTGCATAATTTTTATAGCATCTAGATTTGTTACATAATGCATTTTGCATAAAGGCATGTCTTACCTTTTCAACCATTGCAGAAGTTACATCAATGTTCGGTTTGGCTGGATAGGGAACACTCAAGCCATATAGATTTGTCCAAAATCTACCCCACATATCACCTTCATAAAAAGAGAGAAACAAAGAAACACTTTAAATGATTTATTATGCATTGCTCAAAGGTGCCAGACAGCTGTATAAATTGTGCAGTGTCAGAAATAGGCACTCTTATACATCTAACCAGGCCTGATCCAGGTGTGGAGGGGAGCAGTTCTGGAAGGTCATGCATAGGTCAGACTTAGATAAAGGATCCTTTTATTACCCAATATCAGCTATTCTTGTACAACATAGTTTCAGGACTGATCACATTCCTAAAGGTGTATGAAAACTGAACATACTTTTTGTTAGTCCATGTGATTGTTGTGCCATGTTCAGGCACACAACAGTTACAGCAGCTTAATGCTGCACACTTTGAAAGCCAAGTCATGAAATGTGGGATCTTAAGAGTAAAATTTGAAAGGAAAAACAAGTCTCTCTGAAACTCATTTCTACAGAAGACAAGTGCTGCAGAGGGGAGAGAAATGTCCCAGTCCAGTGCTAGAGTTTTGTGCTGTGTGAGGTTTGGCAAGGATGAGAACACCTCCCTTCCCCTCCTGCCACTGCTGCTAAGCACTTGTGTCATCTCTGCTAGGAATTAATCCATTTCTCCTCTCACCCTCTCTAATCTGTGACCTTTTTGTTAATATCCTGATTAAACAGTCAGATTACCCTCCTCCCATGTGCCTTGAAGGTGACTGTCCTGTGCACAGTCAGGTTTGTGTGACATTGACATACCCAGCAAGTGAGCAGGGAGGCATCCTGTGGAGCTGATGTGCTTGGGACCATACACTTCCCCCAGCTTGTGTCTCACGTAGGCATGCAGCTGCTCATACAAAGGTTTTATCTGGAGGCAGAGGAGGAGAAGGAAACAATTGTAGTTCTTTTTTTCACTTTGCTCTATTCTGCTCATCACTCCTACACAGACAGCCTCGAAGCTGTCTCTGACAAAATTCTCCTGGCAGGTAAGTGCAGCCCAAACTTGCAGCTCAGCTTTGCCCCCTGCCTCAGGGCTCAAGCACTGAGTCCAGATTCCAGCCACAGAAGTCCTACTCAGGTATGAGGGAGGGAGCATTGCTAACTTTAGAGATGGAGTATCAAGAATACCATCTACCCCATGGGAAACCCCATGGACCCTGGAAGAGAGACATGGACCTGCAAAGCTCTCTCTTTCCCAGCCTTTGGGGACCAAGCTGGTCCTTGAATGGCTGCAGAGGTAGAAATGTCGTGTATGTCTCCTCACATCTGTTCCTGTTAAACCCATGTAGGCTCAGATCAGCCAGTTTAGAGCAGGTTTCACCTTCCTTCATAACACTAGCATGTGAGCCCACCATTTCAAAACACAACCCTGCAACCCAGGTGAGAGCTTTTCCTGCCCCTACCTGCTCAAATGTCTTCTCCACATCTTCGATCAGCTGGTCACGACTGTATTTGTAATTTTCTGGAGACTTTGCTTCATAATTTGCTCTCCAGTAGTCTCCGTAGTCAGAATAACCTGTAAAGCATGGTTGCATCACATGAGGACACCACATGTGGCACTGCTTAGTTCTGCAGGAGAAGTGCAGCTCCCTGCCGATCCCATGCAGATCTGCAGCCTTCCCCCAAAGCAAAGAAGCAATGTTTGAGATGGTTTGGGTTTAGCAGAGAGGAAACAGCTTCCCTGAGGGTCTGTCTCATAAACATGCCGGTATGGGAGGTTTCCAAGAAATTCAGGAATTGCAATCATGGTTATCTGCTAATTAGGGTCATTCTGTCTGGATAAAGAGGTCAAAGGAAATAATGAATCCTGACTGGAGCTCCTGCAGCTATGAGGGACAGCAGCCTATGCTCAGGGTTCTCACAGAAGGTATAAACTGGTGGACAGTGAATATGAGCCCCCTCTTCCAGAAACTAAACCACCAGGACAGATGTAGACACCCGAAGTGAAATTCAGCTCCCAGTTCCACTAAGTCTCCCAGTCTCCTGAGCTCCATCAAGCCTGGAGTAAAAACGGCTCATAGCTGAAGTCTCTTCCTTAGTGGTACAGAGGAAGGCCATAACGACCATTTCTTAATAGCTGGCATTTTTTCCTGTCTAACTATTTGGACCATATTTTCTTATCTAGCTCTAGCTTGACAATTTTTGCAAAACAAGGAGCATAGGAAAGCAGGTGATACAGCTGCAGTCTGGCCAAGAGGCAGATGATGTAGCTACTTCAGAAGCTATCTTAGAAGACTCCAAAAAAATTAGAAGATAATTCCTATTATTCCTTGAAAAGACAGTTCCATATGATTTGTGTGAAGATCTCAGACTGGAAGCACACTTCCCTTAGGACAAAATCCTTTCTGAGCACCCAGCTGCACGTGCTGTCCCAGGCCTACCAAATCTGATCATTCCAGCTAGGGAATAACACTTATAAATGTACCAATGATTGTGGCTGCTGCAAGAAGATCAAGGCCCATAGGAAAGAGGACATGTTGCCAAAACTCAGCAGCACTCAGAAGCTGTTTAAAGAGATGTGCTTGTCCATAAATCACAAATGGTGCTGTTCTGGATGGTATGTAATAGGCACTGATATATTGTGGCCTTTGGGAAAAGTGTCAACAAGGAAGGGCGCCAAAAAAAAGGTGCCTCTTGTTCCAGGCTGGTGAGAAACCTGTAAACTGGTCAATGGCACATGTCTGCACTGCCTCTTACTTTGAGACAGGCACACCAAGAGTAAATTATGTGCAAGTTATGTATGTGTTTTGAATTCCTGGGAAAAATGTGTAAGACTGCAGTATGTTTACTAGTTTCTGGAAGCCAGAAGGAAAAAAAAAAAAAAAGAAGAAAAAAAAAAAGTCACTTACCATTAAGCCTTGCAACCTCATTTTCAAGTTCAACATACTCTTCATATAATGGTCTCATCATTCTGCCAACATCAGCTCTCCAGCCTTCCCAGGCCCACAGTCTTTCATGATAATCCGTGCTGTCAGCCATAATAGCATCCAGACCTGTCAGAACAAAAAAGTAAGTACTAGGCTTTGAAAAAGCAGAATTTTTTTTCACAGCAGGCAAACGCACCAAAGTGAAAGAAATGTCATGAATGGAGAAGAAAACACTTTGTATTTGATATACTGAAATATCCCATTATTTCATTGTATCCTGTCCTAATTTAAGGTTTTCCCCTTGTTTTTAAGAAGCATGGAGCAGATAATGAGTCTCTTAAATGCTCTCTCCACATTAGCTTCCCTTAAGTTGGTAGAGTTCTCAGGACTGGCCTCTGCAACATTGAGTCCAACAAGACTGATGGCAGGGAATAAAAAAATAGATTTTCTGTAATATAGGCAATCCCAGGTGACAGGCAGACTGCCACACTAGCTGAGCAGCCCTCCCCAAATCTTTTTGCCAGGAGACAGTATGTCTCGTGGGCAGAAGGTCCAATGGAGATCCCTGAACTTCAAGGTGCAATTAAATTATGACGAAGCTTTAGATAGCAGGAAAGACCTATTGAAATCACAGCCTGTTCTTTTGTAGTCAGGAGCCACCCTTGGGCTTTCTCTTTTTGCACCGTCGGGGTGAAGGACAGAGCAGGGGCAGTGGCTGGTGTCATACCTGGCTCCAGCACCAAACACTCAGAAGGATTGTTGAATTTACAGACGGTCCCAGTGCTGTAGATGGTACTCAGTGTATTTAACACAGTGCCCAGCTGCAAGTTAGATGCAAGACAGCCTGTTAGAAACCCACTCTGTGCAAAATAAAAGCCAATTATGCTAATTTCTTAAGAGCTAGAATCAACACTTCACCCACCAGCTCAATATTTAAGCATATGTTTGAGCTCAGTAGAGATTATTCAAAGAATCTGCCTAAATGCATTACTGAGCCAGACCTAGCTGGAAAAGACAGATAATCTCCCAAATATACGACGTAGCCTACAGATTCTTAATATCCAGTCAGACAGAGCTCTGGATTTAATGAGCACTGACTGTCACGAGAGAGCAATCAATACACAGCAGCAATAAAAAAAAAATAAAGTTTAGCAATGTGTTTCCATAAGCATGAACCCACATAAATGTTCCAGGGAGGTTGTGGCTTTGAGCAGCAGCAGAAAGGGTCCCTTCCGCAGGTGCTGCCAGGCTGACTGTTGCTTGTGGGTTTTAACATCAAATCACACTGATTGCATGGATCTGCTTAGACTCCTTGCAGAGAAACTGCTCATGTCTTGGGCCTGCTGAAGGCCAAAATGCATCTGAAATCACTCAGCTCTATCTCAGAACCTATGCTACATAGCTTTGTTTTAAATATTTTTAATGTTTTCACATTTTCATGCCTCAAGGAAAACATGTACCACTTCTAGCTTTTCCTTTAGTGCTATGCAATTTCTCATTTAGAGCTTTAAATCAGAACTATGAAGACCTGTCAGTGGGAGGGGTAGTTAGTGAGTAGCTCTTTTATCTCTGTCAGCATTAAAATAAATGGGTGCCCAGGGAAATATTTGTATCAGTGACGAATACTTAAATATTCCTATGGAATCCCATCAGACTGTATAAAAGAAGTCACTTTTCAAACATGAATCAACTTCAGCCCCAAAGGCCATTATCTAGGAAACTCTAAGTGTTTAAACAGGGAGGGTATGAAAGAACATACCTCCTCAACAGAGACAACATTACCATCAGTGCACTATTGTGATCCAAAACAAATATAAGTTTGTATGAACTGCCAGTATTCCCACCAACACAATCTGTTTTTCAGAAATGCATCTTATTTGGATCAGATGAGAGATCCAGCCAACCTGCTGCTTCCCTTGCATGGTAGTTAGCACTGATGACCTTCACAGAAAAAATCTCAGGATCCTTCTGTAATCGGGACTGTAGGATCCCAGACTGTCAGCTCCCATGACTCTATGCTATGTTCCAATCTGATCTTCAGCAAAAGGAAAATAACTCAACTCTCAAGTGTCTGGTTATAAGTGTTTGGTTATAAATCCCTTTTGAGTCTGCAAAGCTGCTCACTCCAAATTCACGTTTGACCATTACCCATGTACCTGCCTCTTAGGTGAACTTGTCAGTGCAAATGTCAAATCTCATTATGATTCTTGCCAAGTCATGCTGGCCTTCAGCAGCTTTCTGTGGAACCCTCCCCATTTTCAGGCATCCCAGTGTGCCCACTGCAATGAAACATTCCTTCTTTTTCAGTGTGATAAGGTACAATGTTCAGAGAAAGAAAGACTTCCTCCATCTCCACCTTTCTGACTCGTTGAATGGCCTTTCACCCCTCTCTTTCTGCTCATTGCCCTAGGTCTGGATTTCACCAAGCACTTACCACATGTTCTTCCTTGGTTTTATGACTAATCCAGCCATAAGCACAAGGACTACTCTGAGGCATGTGTTTGTACATGTGCTTGAAATTTAGTCCATGGCAAAACTGCTGACTGAAATGGCAACCAGCTTCCTGGGCCAGACTATCCCTCCAGCCCTGTATTGCTATGAACCCCTAAAATCAGTACACTTCCATATCATACACAGCATCATCCCAAAACAAGCAGGGCGGCAACAGCACCATGCCCTGGCTTGAGGGTGTTGTGGGAGAGAGCTAAACTCACCCACCAAAAATGACGAACTACATTCAACAACTTACTCGGCTGTATTTTTCTGGTGACAGCACAGATGATCCTCTGTCCTGGAGAGTCTGGATCTGGAGCTTGATGAGGTCATCCGTGATGCTGTCTACGGGGAAGCTGCTGGCGTTCCTGGAGGCCTCCTCGTAAAACGCGGACCACTTGGCGCCCGCCTCGTTCTGCAAGGGGTTCATACAACTCTGAATTACCCCTTTCAAAAGAGTGGAGCGGCCTGATGCACGCAATGGACAAAACTATCACTTCTGGGAAGAGCTTCATTTGTGAAGAACACCTGTGGATTGCAGGCTGAGCACTGGCACCGCACAGCGAAATGGCTGAAGCTTTTTGGCTTTGTTTATTCCTACGTTGAGATAAGCATTTTTCTCTGGAAATAGCAAAATGCATGGCTGTCTACTCATACCTTGCTTGTTATAATTGATCCAGCATCACTTTGCTGTGTCTTCTGCTACTCTAAATCACCACGTTTTGTTCCCTTAGTGCTTTTCTTCACCCCCCTGCAAAGAACCAAGCCAGGGCACAAAGAGATCTGTGACCCAGATGTCAATCCCCATTTCTGCTGCAGTAGCAGGAACACTCAGCAGCCAAGATATTGATACTGAGTCTGTTTGTAATGCAAATATAACTTTCTTCTGAAATGCTGCTAAATAAAAGATTACACTTGGGCAAAGGAGGCTCTAAACTGATGCTCAACATTTTGCATGAGATTGCTTTTAACATTTTTGCAATTACAGACTGTGACATGTAAAAATCCCAAATTTCAGTGCACAAAGTAGCAGCATCAGAACACCATTTGGAGTTGGGACTGTCTTATTCACCTTTTTATAATGTGTTTGTACAGTTTAGCACATCAGCACCCATTCCAAATGGCAACAAGAACAGTACTAATTAACTTGGGTCCTTGGGACAGTTTATTTAATTGTGCTTATGCCAGAGCTTCCCAACTTGTGGAGAGGGCACCTATGACACCCATCCCTTCCTGCTGAGGCGTCAGGGAACACAAATGTCATATTGTGCCTGAAGTGTTCTTTCAGGCATGCTTCACCCCGGTGCAGATACCCAGCGATGCCAATACTTTCTGCAGGGCTGTGCCTGGCTTGTCCAGCCCCATGTGTGACAGGGCTACAGCACCCACTGCACCTGCTCCAGGCTCCAGCAGAGAGAGCTGGTGGCAGATGTAAGCCCTTGGCAATCCCATCCCCACATCTCCTCCATCCTGGCTGCAGGAAGGAAGGCATCACAGGGAGGCTTTCCAAACTCTCCCCTTCACGGGAGCAAAGAGTCCTGACACTCCTCAGCAGCTTGCAAAGCTGCTGGGCAAGAGTTTCATGAGCATCCAGAAGAAAAGCACAAAGAGCATGAAGAGCACCGCTCTGCAAAGGTATTCCTGAGCTCCTTGTCCTGGGCAGGAACAGAGAGGTGCCTTAGGAGTGGTGGGGCAGAAGGGGGGGCTCGTTGGCTATAAAAGCCAGGGGAAGGAAATTATCTTGCTGTCTGATATTTCCACAATTAGACAAATTGGTTGATAATTCAGAGGAATAGTTGTAAGGTTTGTGTCACAATTTACAAGGAAAATGGATGTGAAGGAGACAGAAGGGACAGTATTCATTAACTCTCCTACAGCAGAAAGGGAGGAGGGGAATCAGTGGGTTTATTACCAGTGCTGCTGAAGAGATCAAGAAAGAGAAAAAGTTCTCTCTGAATACTAGTCTAATTGGTTTTTATTGCTGGTACCTCCTCATGTATTTTATTATCATCTCATTAATGCTGAAAATACTATAGAGGGCTTTCATTTTATGTGTTTGGAAACATTACAGTTTAAGTATCCTGTGCCTCAGAAAAAATTCCAGATTGACAATGATTAGTCATTAGGATTTCTTCCACCAACCAATCTCCTTTCTTTAATTAAGAAATATGATAATTAAAACATGTTTTAATTAAGTTATATGACTACAAAGTGAAAGACCAGCCATTATGCAAAAATAGATGTAGGATGTTCAGTTTCATTTTTATGCTCTGAACTGTTTTCTCTCAGGCTTGAGTTAACTATAAAAAAACATGCAGCTTCAAAACAAAGCAAAATTCAGGGTGGTTTTGTTCATTTTGAAAGTCTTTGAGCTTACAAGATGCTGAGCTGAGGCATGGCAATATCAGTAACCAGCCAGACCATGGCTGCCTGCTCTTGGCAAGTTCTTGCCTAGAGACCCCCTGGGCTGGGCCAGCCAGAGGCTGGTGTTGAGAAGCAAAAACTGTTGGAAGACAGCATCAGTAAAAATGCTGTGGTACTTCCTGCAGATGGAAATGGACTACCAATGTACTAGACCACTGTTCTAGAAACTCCACTGCTGGCATTTGTTAGTCTGTGATCTCACCTCATTTTTCCCACTTTAATACCTCCAGGCAGTCTACCCACAGCTCTGACTATGAGAAGAGTGATGGGGGCCGGGGGAAAGGTCCACCCCTGGGTAACTGGTGTGGACCACTATATAAATCCATCAGCAAACATTTAACAGAATGCCTACATCTAGAAAATGTTTGCATATCCACTGAGAAATAAAACAGCTGCCTGTGTCAGCAAAAAGCCCAGTGTTAGTTTGGTCTTAGGGAAAGTGGCAGACCTGAGCTCATGTGCATGCAAGATACAAATCCTGTTTCCTCGCACCACACGACAGCACCTACCCCAGGCCCTTGGAGAGGACTGTCACCCCCAGGATATGCCCACTCCAAGAGGAAAGGGAAATGCTTTCTTTTTGGAAAGGCAAACCCTGCAGAGAAACACTGCACCAGGAGGCACTGGTGGTCTTGGACTCAGCAGAAGAAAATGTCCCTCTCCATCCAACACAGATTTTGGGGATGAACATACAGCGCTTGCTTGGCGTTTCCCTCCACTCACTGGGGTGACTGAAGTGATGGCCAGGGACAGTCCAGCTTCCCCTCTGCAGTGCAGGTAGTCCAGGCCCTAACCCAAGGCAGTAGAGGCTGGTAGTGGCCCAGGCACATCCAGTGAGCATTGCTATGCTAAAGCAAGTTCCTCCACCCTCCCCAGACTAAAGCACAGCTACCAGAGAAGTAACACTCCAATTTCAGCCAAACTTGGTAGAACCAAAACAAACCAGAAAGTGTCAGATTCCTAAGACAACAGTACAACCTAAAGGATGGAGCACTTACCATTTTGATGGCATTCTCCTCAGTGATGTTGGTGTTGTAGTTCCATGAAGCAATGGAGTTCTCATAGCTGATATCTTCTGCCCTCTTGTTAAACTCTTCTAAAAACTTTTGGGCTTGTTGTGTCACATCCTGAGGGGTCACAACAGCACTCAGGCTGCAGAGAAGCCAGAAGTGAACCAACATATTCATGTTCAGGATGAGAACCTCCCAACAAAGTAGGTTTCCTCAGGTAAGCTTCTCTGTTGGCCTCTGCCTCATCAGCCTTCAAGCATGGCCAGTGCAAAGAAGAAAGGCTGAATCCAATTTGCTGGACCTTTTATAGCTTTTATCATAATAGGAGAGAAAGGGAAAAGTTTTTTATAAAAAGACAAATAAACAAAAGTCAATGATTAACTTTGGAAAAACATAATTACTCCTGCCATTTTATGGCCTTCTTATAAAAGGCTTTTACTTTTGGTTAATGTTTTCCAAATGTGCTGTCAATGATACAGCTGGTCACTTTATCTATAGCCTACCCGTGTCTCTGGTAGCTCAGAATCTGTCAATTCTTTAACAGGTTAGTGATAAGCTGTAAAAATATTTAGAAACTTCACTGAAACACCAAGCCAAGAACCTTAACTCCCAGGCAGGAAGAAACCCCAGTTAATCTGAGATAGGGTACCTGGCTAGGTGTTTAGGGCCATGTTTTTAAAGGCTTTACAAAGCCCAAGTGATTTGGGGAACAGACCTCATTTTCAAAGCAAACAGGGCATATAAAACCTGAATTTCAAATGTGTTCACTGAGCCATCAAAAAGCAGCAAGAAACCTTGTGGGATCACAGCATCTTGTGTAGGGACCTAATCTGAACTATAAATCAACTGGATTTAAGTACTAAGGTGACTAAGGCTACTAAAATTACTCCATCTTAATATTTAAATACCTTTGCTAATCTAGCTAGGAACCCAGCAGTTACTGCAAATCAATGCGAAAATCAATGCATGAATTAGCTCTGGAAATGCAGCTTGGGTTGAGTGTTATCGACTGGACAATGCCTTAGTACTTTTTTAATTAGCCTGTTTCTTCTCAGGATCACTTGATTGGTTTTGTTTTGGGTCCTGTGGGGGCTTTTTTTGAGATGCAACTCCAAAGCCACATCCATGGGGTTAGTTTCCCATTTCCAGCAGAGCTTCTCCGAAACCACTATGAGTCTGCCTCCATGGGAGCAGCAGGAATCAGCCCCTTCATTGCCAAACCCTGGAGAGGAGCTCCAGCCCTCGGGCTGAACCCAGCATGGCCCCAGCAGGGCCACCAGCAACAGGCATCTGGCAAGCACAGCCTTGGGACCTTGAGGAAACACACAGCTTCAATATCTTGCGGTATTCACATCCTGTGGACCAGGAATGAGTGAACTCTGTCATTCATGTGCAATCCTCTAACCATCTTTTTTTTCAAGTGAAGGTTAACATCATTCACTCAACACTTCCCCAGAGGTCATGTTCCCTAAATTTCCTGTTGCTCTTCTTGGTGCCATCCAGATTTCCTACGTTTTGTGCTTCCTCAGCGATGGTGTCCATGTCCTATCACAACTGAAACTGTATCAATGACCAGTAACCCAGTCCCTGGAACATTTTATATGCAGTGCCTCGCTGATACACACCTTCCTTCTGGAGACATTAGCCAACATCAACTCACATTCCAGTTGAGACCTTTCTGGTAGTGCTACTTGCTTAGCCATCCTCTTTTTTGTCTCTGCACACCTGTTTCTAGGGCGGCACCAATTACTGTGTTGTGAATTTGTCTGGGCTGAAGTCCATCGCACTGATTTCAGACCATTTTTCAAATTTTTATGATCATTTGGAATTGTAATTCTTCAAAGGACTCCCTTGGCAGTGCTTGGAAATGCCCAAAAACCTGTTAATAGATAGGTTTTTTCTTCCCACATCCAGATCATAAGGGATACAGTAAGACCCAGGAGAGGTATTAAAATGACCCCTCTTCTTGACTGAGAGCCATGAAGCCTGTTTTTTAAGTAATTATGTGCCTTTTGTGATTCTTGTCTTGCTCATTGCTCTTCAATTTTCCAGTGAGACTGTCACATGGTGAAATGATGAAAGGTTTTTGTGCAGTTGTTTCAGCTGTTGTCTGTCAGAGCAGACAATTATGTCTATTATTACCTTGACTTCTTCTTCAGTAGAGAACAGGGACTATGTTGACCCTTCAACTCTCCTATTTTCTCTTCTGTGCTGGCAAGTTAATAGCACAATCACTGAACTGGGTACTTTTTAGGGTACTGAAACAGGGCTGGCTGATCCCAAACTCCCTTTTTACACACAGGTGTTATTTTTCCCCTTTACAGAGCTCTGCTGCCTTCCCCAGAGGCAGCCCTGGTAGCTGTCACCTCTGCTCCTCACTCCCACCTGCTGCTGCTCCCTGTCCATGCACAGCCTGAAACCCCAAGGGGTACATGCATGACCCAGGAGCCCCCAAATAGTAGGATGCTTCTAGGGGATACCTGTAGGGCAGAGAAGGGTGTCACCTCATTTCATATAGGGTTTGCATCTGCACCTGCATTTAAATGTGCGTGCAAGCACTGTAGTGATCTGAAAATGGAGCAGGTAGAGTCACGCTGAATTATGCTGCAAATTCTCAGCCCTATTTCCAAGTTTTTTTCTATTGCATGCCTAAATGCAAACCTTGATATCATATCTGAGGAATAATGCAATAATTTGCACTCCATCTTTCTTGCCATTGCCTTTACACAAAAGAGAAAAAAAAATCTAAACCGTGAGATGAACTAGCAAAAAGTTAAGTTTTGAAAAACTCTGTTACGACAGTGAGGAGTCACTGGGCCTCAAGCACATCAAACTTTCATGGATGGATATGTTTGAGCAGACATATGGGAGACACTGGATTCACAGAATCATAGAATCCTAGAATATCCTGAGTTGGAAGGGATTCTCAAGGATCATCAAAGTCCAACTCCTGGCACTGCACAGGACAGCTCCAAGGCTCACACCATATGACTCAGAGCATTATCCAAGTCCTTTTGGAACTTTGTCAGGCTTGGTGCTGTGATCATTTCCCTGAGGAGCCGGTTCCAGTGCCCAACCACCCTCTGGGGTGATACAGACTTGTTTGTGTCAGCCTTACTACCATGGCAGGCTTTCTGCAGATTGGCCAGGGTCTTAGCTGGAAGTGGTTTACAGAGCCAGAGATGGTGACAGCCATTCATTCTTGGGGGAGGAGCATTTCTTGGGGTGGACCTTCACGCTGGTCTGAAAAGCGGGTGAGAGCATGGAGGCAGTTTGTACCACAGCAAGAAGGGAACAGTAAATGGCTGAGAAAGGGAAGTACCTCAAGCCTTTTCAGGAAATTCAAACTTCCAAGGGCAGCAAGGCAGCAGACATGGGTTTGGGTGATAGAAGAGCAGCTGGGGGTTTAAACCATATCCCAGTGAAATCCACTGTTGTGTGTGATGGCAGCCAGCCTGCTTGGCAGGAACAAAGGGCTGTGTCAGTTTGCCACCGCCACAGCACAAAGGCTGTCTGTAACCTGACATGCTGACACAGGCTCCTTCTCCTCCCGTGTGCCAGTCCTCCCCTCCACCCTCCCATCTGCAGCGGGAGCTGTAGCTCCCAGCTCCTACCTGATACTCCCAGTCCTGTCCCCAGGGTGCGAGTTGTCTGACATCTGCTTAAAGAGCTGCCCACCGATGTTCATCTGTACCCTGGCTCTGTTAGAGCAGTTTTCTGCCTCATCACTCATGTTGTTGGCTGAGCTGTGCTATGAGACTAGGACTGCAATAACAGAGAACTGCAGTTAGGACATGCCTCAATAAAAACCCTCTGTGTTGTGTATTGGGCGCCACACACCCTTAAAAATGTCTTAAAATACCATTATCAGGACAGTTTTTACACACAGGAGCGCTGTTTAAGTTCCCTGCTACACTTTGTCATTTTGCCTAGTGCATAAAAGAGGGACATAAGCGTTATTCAGTGGCCAGTTTGTGAAGAAGGGCTCTGAAAACCTGTGTGTGCACAGCTCCGGGGCTGCCTGGCCTGGAGCATCCCCAGGGAGAACGAGCTGCAGTGGCAGAGCCACCTCACCGCCTGCACAGGTCTGCGGCCGCCCCACTCTGACACTCCTGCCCTTTGCCAAAGAGCAGCTCACATCAGTTAAATACCTGGCAAATCCTTGCTCTGAGGACTCCCGTAAAGTGGCTTTGTGGAGTGAACAGCCCAGGGGTGGCTTCAGCCCCTCCGCACATCTCCCTGCAGCAGTGCCTGGAGAGGGGCCGTGCTGCCCGGGCTGCACCTGGGCATCGCTGGGGGGTAACCCCGATCCTCTCCCTCTTCTTCGTGCTTCGAACTGGGGGCTGGGCAAATAATCCTTCTAATCCCCCTAGCAGCCTTTTTCCCACATGACTAACCCTTCTGCATGCGTGACATCCGCCTTTTCTCAGATGAAAGCCCTCCCGCCGGTGCTGGCACTGGGATGCTGGCTCCGTGGCTCACCAGCTGCGAGCTTCAGCCCGTGCAGCAGGGGCTTTCCCCACGCTGGGACACATCCCTGTCTGCAAGAGGAGGCTTTCATGGGATCCTCGTGTCCGGTCTCGGGGAGGACCGGAGCTGTGTGACAGCGACCAGGGTGGGTGTCTCTGCTCCTCTGCAGGCAGGCACAGCCTGTCCAGCTCGACATCTGAGCCACCAAAGGCACGTACCAGCACAGTCTCAGCTCGAGCATCAGCAGTTTGGGCTTGGCTGGCTCTTCCTCTGCAAGAACGAGAAAGGGTAGATCAGTGGCTGGTCGGGTTAATTCCCTGTTGCCAGCAGGAATGGAGGTAAAGGCAGCAAGTGCAGAGCACAGAGACTCCCCACATGCTGCCCCACACTCAGGAACTCTGTCTCAGAGGGGAAGAAGCGAGGGGAGGCTGCTACCTGGAGAGCACCCACCTCCTGCGGCTGGTTCGACTGCCCAGTGACCTCCCGGAGCAGGGAGGGCTTTGTACCCCACTGGTCTGAGCCTCCGACCAGTGCCTTGGACCACTAATCCATACTTCTCCAGAACCTCCTGTCCCAAGATAGGCTGATTCGCTCCCTGTGTTTGTTTTTCACACCTAAAGAAAAGCTGTCACCTGCACACAGCTACTTTGCACTCCAAGGTTGCCAGGGACTCACGGATGTTTCCCATGTCAGAGTGCTCAGCATTGCCACAAGGACAGTGCCCCGTTAACAGGGGACATCCCCAGATCCGAGGACATCAGGAGCTGTCTAAAGATGCTGTCAGTTTCTCGAAGCATCAGGAAACCGATGTGTTTTTGCAAAGTTTAGGAGAAAACTTTGAAGCTGAACGATTTTCAGGCAGATGGGTGTACAAACCAGCAGGTTTAATCAGGGTATCATAAAGTGTTATTTTGAAGGCTGCAGTCAAAATCAACACCATATTGTAAACAGGCAGAGGAGAGGCAACCACTCAGGGGCAAAATATTCTGCATTCCTTACACCTTGCCCTTTACAAAACGCCACCTTGCCCCAACAATGAAGGGAAAGGTATTGATCCTGTGAAACAAGGCTTTGCATCCAGGCAATGTGTGTTTTTCACTTCAGTTTCGCTAAGTGAGTGGTCCCATTTCATTTTACAGTGGCCATGTGTTCGCACATCAGCACCTGCAAAGTTGTTTAGATACAATATCATCAGGACTGTTAGTCCAAAGTCTAAAATTCCTGTTGCTCCACAGCTGATAAAACCTACATACTCCAGCAATTAGAATTCAAATTATAGGAGAGAAGTAAAGGTGATAGAGAAATAATGCCAGAACACTCTTGCAGTTTCTCCAAAATTAAATACTTCCCATTTAGCCACTGCTGTAGCTAACAAGATGATTTAATAGCTTTAAATTGCCACCTCTACAGGAAAGGGTAACATGGTAGAAAGGAAGAGGACAGACTACTAAAATCAAACTTTACTTTGTGATCTCTGGTCAAATTCAGCTCCTACTGAACCTGCTTACTTTACTCAGAACAAAGTCGAATCTGGGCTGTAAGAGTGAAATTCCTCTGGACTGATGCAAACATCAATCCAGACACAAAATATCCAGTTAAAACACAAGTCCATTATGCAAAGTGCATCCACAGTGCTTAATGCATTCATAAAACTTAACGTACTGACACATTTGTGCTGGCAAGAGTGTACCACTCATCACTGTCAATGTACTTTAGTTTTATGTGATTTGAAAAATAGCAAGTTCTGTCTGTCAAATTAGGCGTATCTAACTGTGCAAATTTTTCATTAGCAACTGTCTGTTTGCATAGGAAGCTGTGGTGTCACTCCGTTGCCCACATCCCTTCTTGCATGCCACATTAAAAGGAAACAAAAATCATGAGAGGCCAGAAGGAGCTGCTCGTAGAAATCCAAGCACAGACTTCTCATTGCTAATGGATTGTGGACAGTTGGTCAATGTATTTTCTATAAAAACTTGGCATATTTAAAGCAGCTCATTTCATAAGTCACAGGTTACTGCACTGACGAACTAACGAAATTTCTGAGGGCATCTGAGCCATGTTTTAAGAGTATCTAGAATCACAGACTCCAAATCCGCACTGTTATTTCACATCTTTGTTGCACTTCTCCCCTGAGCTTGAAAGCAGTTTCTTTTGTTTTCCCAAATATGGGTTTACACATGAAAAACTCTTTCTGTCAAGATGTGATTACTCTCCTTGCTTGATCAAAACTGGCACCCAGTTCTTGAAAGACATTATCAAACCAGAAGTTCTTGTGCTAATACTATGATTAGTATTAATTGGGGAATTATTTCATTCTCACGGTGATGAAGGAATAGGACTTGAATGCTTCCCTGAAGCTTCTTGCATTGACTTCACCCTTCTGTTTTAAGAACAACAGCAGAAATAATGGACTGACTTCCCTCAAAATGTAGAATAAAGGTGCGCCTTTATGAAGGCTCAGCCAGGAAAGGGCGCTCCATGAAGATCAGTATGACAGAAGCAAACGTTGCACCTGGACAGACAAACAGGAGCATATTGTCTGCATGAGGCCAATGAGCTCATCCCTCCAGGCTCTTCTGCACTAGCAGAGCCCCAGGGGAATACCAGGTCCAGTTGTGAGTACCAGCCTTCAAGGCGGGCTGAAAGAGATGTTTAGGGGTGAGTACCACAGCTTTATATTGACGTTCTTCAGCACTCCAACTGTGTAGCTAATGACTGACAATGTAAACAACTTACTTGTGCATGATTTGTGCTCATTCCAGTGTAGACATCTATGCTCTCTCTTAAGTCAGCTCAACAGAACTGTAATGTCCTTTCTGAAATGTCGACTTGCTGGGGATGTGGTGCTAGTGATAAACATTGCAGATTTTTTTCAAGCAGAACTTCTCTGGGTTTATTGCTTCATTTAATTGAATTTTCCTTTCTCCTCTCTTTTCTCAAACACAGCTCTTGAAAATGAAACAGTTCAGTCTTGGGCACACCATGTACCTTTTTTCAAAATTCATTGGCACTTACAAATGTAACTGAAAGCAGAACCAACTCATTGATTAGGAAGCAGTCCACCATATAGTCTATATTTCTTGTTACTCACTTTCCTGTATACTATCAGGTGTTGGATGCAGATGGTTTAGAAAAAAAAAAGTGGAAGTTACATAAAACATCTGGGCCAGATCCTCAAGGGATATAAATTGTTGTTGTACCATTTGCAGGCTCTGGAGGACAGGTTGTACCAAATAAAAGTGTTCGTTGTTTTCTAATATGATCCTACTGCACAGACTAGAAAAGAGATTTATTTCTTCTGTAGCACTGTGCCCTTGATTAACCTCATTTGTGGTATCTATTTCAGCAAAAGAGGTAAAACCTACACTGACTTCAAAGTGTTGCTAAGTGTGGTATATGGCTGCTCATGTATCATTTGCTTCTCTCAAGCCATTTTCTGTCAGCAGAGAGGTAAGCTAGATGTATGCTCTGGGTGAATCCCATATCATCATTAGCAGAAAATTAAGCCAAACTGCTGTAAGATAATTATGCAGCTAAAAGGTGAGCTGTAAGGAAGACGCTGATTAAATACTTACCGGCACAGTCAGCCTGCAATGCATAATGTTTTGTTCAGAGGCATTCAATCTATTTTCAAATTGCTGGCCAGTGCCATGGGCTGAACTGAACCTCCACTCAGGCCTTGAGAAGTATGCTCAGATAAGCTTGGCCCTTTTTCATCTCAAGTGAATTTTATTTCAGTATCATATAGCACAATACAGGATAACAGCAATTCTTAATCTGTAGTTTAAGGTTGCTCTTGCACCACTAAGCTGTTCTTACCTAAATCTTTCACAGTTTCTTGCAGAGATGCTGCAGTCACAGCAATCCATTGTGGTCACACTGTGGTGTAGCTATCTCTCATACAAAGAATGGGGAAAGTGTGAAGGTTTAGGAATGATGGGATCTGAATTACCTCAATAAAACTTTGCCTGCATGAGAGACCTTGGAGCAACGACTGAGGCAGTAATAATAACACTATACTCTATATTTCCACTCCAACACTGGCAAGCTTCATCTTTGACATTCCTGTGAGAAATACATCCATGTTGTGGATGGCAATTTTGAAGCACTTTTATTAAGTGCTTTTATTGAAGCACTGGTTATTATCACTAATAACCAACTTTATTAATCCTTCTCAGAATGGAGCAGCACACACTGGGACACAGAGAAAATGCAGTCCTTGTCCAGAGGAACCCACCAGCAGGACATCAAAGACAACTGTGATGAATGAGACCACATGATGCAAATGACCCGTGGGTTCCACAGTTTTATTTTGCATTTAACCTTCCTCTCCCCTGCCTCCCCTTGCCTTGGGCTTCCCCTGCTCAGCTTTCCCCCTTCACCCAGCTGCTTTCCCTTCTCCTTCCCATTCCTCCCTTTCTGCTGACACTCGTCCTAAGACCCAGCACTGAGACAAGTCAAAGGAGCTCAATACAGCCAAAGGCTGAAGGATTTCTACCCTGGGAAACAAGAAATCTTTGTACCCTTCAGGACATTGGGTGGTCCTTCACAAGCATCTCTTACTCTCTTTAAGCCAGGTCCTTTTGCTGAGGAGTCTTATAAAAAAATCCTAATAAGCAGAGAGGTTTTCTAATATTGCCTCTAAACATGACACTGGAAACAGGATGGCTAATGGTCAAATCCTGCCTCCAGTCACGTGGGCAGATATTTGGTGACTGCAGATATTGTATGTTGTGTCAACACATTTCAATTTTCTGTTTACAGTTACCCAGACACAAAATTCCCCTTTTCTTTGGACAAGTGTTTCTGAAGACAGCCAGAATTTTATCTCTCATCCAAGTCAGGTGCACCAAACCCATCAGCTGGTGTTTCACACATTGAATCCTTTCAAAAGTCAACCACCTGTCACATGAAGGTTCATCTGATCTCAGGTTGGCTATGTTGGAAACCCACTCTAGTCTTATTATTAAAAAATATAAAGATTTTTCCAGGGAGTTGTCACTACATGCCCTATTTACAAGGCCATGTAGTGACAGGACAAGGGGGAATGGCTTCCAGCTGAAAGAGGGCAGGTTTAGATTAGATATTTGGAAAAAATCCTTTACTGTGAGGGTGGTGAGACACTGGAACAGGTTTTCCAGAGAAGCTGTGGATGCCTCATCCCTGAAAGGTTTCAAGGCTGGACAGGATGGGGCTCTGAGTAACCTGGTCTAGTGGAAGGTGTCCCTGCCCATGGCAGGAGGGTTGGAACTAGATGATCTTTAAATTCCCTTCCCACCCAGGCTGTTCTGTGATTCTACGATTTAATGAGAGCTGGGCCACTAAACACTAACTGCATCTGTGGAAAATCTGCCCTTTGTTGCAACTTTTAATTCCAACAAATTTCAGAGTTTTGCAGCTTTTAATTTCCAGCTCACATAATCTGTAACTTTGACAGTTAAGTGAAAAACATGTCTAGAACCAAATCTTTGTTAGCCCCAGAGCTACAGATGATCCAGCTGTTTTGACCTGGTCTTACAATGGCTGTGAAAGCTTTTTTGTTTCTCGATAAATGAAAACTTTCATACACTGATCACTGTTCCATTCAAAGGCATACTACATAGCAGCAAACAGAAGTCATTTTACAGAGAAACTTTTGCATATGGCTTGAAAGAAAACCCATCAAGAATTGACAGTGATAGATGATCTCCCCAGTGACATTCAGGAATAATGCAGTTTCATATTTATGACAGGGAAAAACAAGCAATGGACATATTTAAATAATCATTAAAAATTAGAAGCCTGACCCAAGGCAGGTTCCAACCCTGTTCTGCCACACATCTTCTGCAAATCTTTTCTGGATATTATCTGAAGCCTTCTTATTTGCATTGCTCATGGAAAAGAATTGTAATGGAGGCTCAAGTGTATGTGTTATCAGCAAAAGGTTCTCTCAAGGGAAATTACGTGAAAGGACATTTTTCTTGTCTTCATGTTGGACATTCAGGAGTAGTGACGAGATAAGGTAGGCACAGGAGTCTTTCAGAAAACCACCAGAGAGCAGTGGCAGCATTTCATAGGGATGTGAACCGTTCATCATCTGCTGCAAAGACTCCATTAATGCGGCCTGCTTTTAAATCCAGTGCTTCACAAGGAATCCCATTTTCTAGTGTCACTTCAACTTTCTCTTCTAAATTTTCACTCTCTGTTGACTCTTTATTCTTTCTAAAAACAAGAAAGAAAAGACCATCTTATTCTGTTGACCTGCAGCACTCCACCACAATTCCACAGCCAGAAAACTGCATATTTAGTTAGAAATTTGTCATAGGTTATGCCTCTAAAAGCATAATCTGGTGTACTTCCTTGCTGTAGTAAATACACCAGATGGTTGTATCTAAATACAATAGCTGGGAGACCCACAGATTGGAAGTCCTAGTTTAGTGGTTTGAGCTCAGAATTGGAAACCAGAAAAGCTGAAGTAGTCATGTTCTAAGTATGTTTTAAATAGTATTTCACCTTCTTATTCTGTAAAATGACTAGAAGGTGCAAAAGGAAAAGCTGGAGCAAAACAAAAACTGAAAAATCTCTAAATGTATTTGGGTTTTTTTACATCAGGAAGGACTGCACTAAACAGCTAGTCTGACCCTGCAATGTATGACATAATTTCACCCCATGATCTGTACAAAATAAAATACACTGTTTAGAAGCAGATCAGTCTTAGACTAACTATAGCCTCCAAATGTGGAGACTTGGGTGCCCTCACATCTATGATTACCTTCTTCAGAATTTAGGTAATCTCAATGCTGCAAATCTGCATTTTGTTCTTCAAACTTCATTAGCAGCCACCTTCCTACCCAGTATTTTATACTTTTGTTTTCTAGATCAAACAATTGCATGGCTTTCACTTTTCTAGGCTCCAGTTGTCCCAAAAACATACTATAATAGTGGTTGAATAAAATGATCTACATTTAAAAAAATCTAAAAAAAATTATCTAAAATACAATAATGAGAAGATGTAATAAAGAAATATCAGTCAACAGGTCATGATGTTCCTTTAATTCCAGATTTATTCTAACCTTGAGAACAACTAGTTCATAGTACTTCTGTACTTTACAGCCTGCAGCATCAGCGGTTTCAGAGGATAAGAAACTCAAAAGTCAGCTACACTGCTTCTTCCTATCCCACAATATGTACGGTAACAATCTGAGTCAGGACAACCGTAAAAATCTGACTCGGTGTAACTGCTAATAACAGAGATACTAACAATAATAAAATTTTATTGGCCTTTGGAAGATCCTTGGCATTATAGACTTGTTAAAATAAACTTGGGGTGTAGTAGCGGAAACCTCTGACCTCTGGCTGCTCTTACACTGATAAAAAGAGTATCCTTTAATACAAAACTGTGGGAACAGAATATAAAAGTTACTAAGAAACAGGTTCAAAAGAAATGAGAGGAGTAGAAAACGCATGAAACTCATTACCAGAGGAATTCAGAGACGCTAAAAAATTTCCATGAATCCAAGGAGTGACTCAACAAGTTAAGGCAAGAGAAAACATTGTGGGTTACCCAATACAAGACCAAATCCAGCTGAGGAAGACCCACAGCTGCAAATTAAATGTTGGGAGACTAATAGAGGGAAAGACTGTGTGCCTCCTCTGTTTTCACTCTTCCCAAGGCAAATGTTTATGGCCTCTGCTGCAGATGGGATTTTAGGGGGTAGGGGGAGACTTCAGGCTAGTTCAGGATAGAGAGCAGAGGATGGTCCTGCCCTGGGCATGTTACAAGTCGACTGCTGTAGAGGGAGGTGTCCTATTCTGCAATGACGGGAGAACAAACAAGAGGCTGGGAAACACTGTGTCTGAACCAGCCAACTGTAGGCACTGAATTAAGCAAATCCCTCAGTTCAAGAAATGATGCATGAGTATAACTCAATAGTGAAACTCCTCTATAGGCCAACCCCCCTTTCCTGACACCGTGAGCACAGACAGCCTGGAGCAGGTGCTTTTGGTCTTATCTGAACCGAGGTATTTCAATGGCACTTTAAAGGCCTTTAAAGACAAAATGTCAGATTTATGAGAAGTCAACACCATCCTTACAGCCAGATTTCCAACACAGTTCACTAGGCAATAGGGTTCCCATTATGTAAGCTCTGCACAGGCTTTCAAGAAAACTAATTACTGGACATGCTGAAGTCTTTGAAAACCTGGTCACTTACTTCAGTGTCTGAAAAAGAGATCAGCACTTTCAAAATTCTTTTCTCTGATGTCTGGGCTTTTTGTTGTTTTTTTTACCAAGAAGCCAAATAGCCCAGACCATCCCTTTTACCTCTCCAGCCCTTGCAACAGTAGATGGAAGAAATAAATGCTTGGTTTACCCTCTCTCATTTCCCCGCCCCTGCCTGCAGATGTTATTGACATGAAAGGAGGGTTAGAGTTCAGCCACAGATGAACCTGCTCTGAGGAAAGGTTATGTGTAAAGGCAGAGTAGGGAAACAGAGGGAGAAGTGAAAAAAGCATAGCAACTAAAAGGACAAGAGGATGACACAGAGAGGGTGCCAAGTGAGCACAGGCAGGCAGCAACAAGCCATATTAATGGCAGTGTGTTGATAAGAGCAGGGAGTTCACACCATATTGAGGGGAACTGCTCAAGCTCAGCTGAGTTATTTTGAAAATACAGGGGGAAATACTGTCTTTCAGCATGATATGAAGCACAAGTGATTATTTTAACTAGAAAAACCATAGCTATTTATCATTTTTATTTATATTACACTTATTTGAAATGTTCAAAGACTCCCTTTAAGTTAGGCACTAAAAAGAAACACAGAGCCATGATATTACACAGAGGGCAGGTTTAGGCTTCAGGTAGAAATATCATTCAGTTTTACAGAAGAGGCTGCCTATGTTTAGGGCATGAAATAATTTAGTCTATACAATATGGTTGTGATAGGGCTTTAACTATCCACAAATTCCAAATACCTTCCCAGACTCTTTCCCCAACAGCATCTTTCATCTATTGTTTGTTGAATTTTGTGGGGTTTTTTTTGAAAACAGAAGGGGGTTTGGGAAATTCATGCAATTCCTCTGAATGTAAAATATAACTCAAGGGATTCTGACTACACTACTAAAGATTCTCTATGAGAAGCAGTTAACCTTCACAAGTGTTGTTCTTCTGAGGTCTTTTAACATTCTTCAAGGTAATAAAAAGGTAAAAAGGAAAAGTCTCTGCAACATACCACTTTTCATATATTAATTCCTTGTTCTGATATATTTGTGGATATAATCCATCATACAGTCAATAATTTTGACATTGTCTATCTATCAGCAGGAATTTACCCTTTTTTCAGTTCTTCTGCTGTTCCTGTATGAATCTATTGCTGAAATCCTAATTTTGTGTGACCCTAAACTCTATGGCAGCCTAAAGCATGGTAGAAGCTGAACTTCTATGGCAGAATCTCAACTCAGCTGGGAAATATCTATTCCTTATGCCCAACTCAGAGCCAGCAGAGATGGCAGGATCAAAACTCCACCTGCTCTCTGTATTGCTCCCACATGCTTATACAAGGGAAGCATGAATAGCCTTCTCTTTTTCACCAGTGCCACCACAGGGCAGAAACAGAGAGGAAAAGAGAATATCTCCTACCCTACCACCAGAAGAACTCCTAAAATCATGGGGAGATCCGCCCATGAACCTGTAAAGGGCTGGGTATTTTGGGCTCATCAGGTCATGAATGGTAGGTGAAACCCTGCACTGTTCCAGTGAGCAGGCCCTCTTCAGCCATACATTAATCTTTATTGTGTGCTCTACTGAGTCTTCTCAAGCTGCAGCAGCAAATTTTTTTAGCCCCGCCAGCTTTTGACACTACTGCCCTGGAAGGGACACCGTCAGTGCCAGCTTTGTCAACCTTGGTAGCTTTGTGGGTGGTCTGTGAGAAGAGACTCACCAGTGGCACGATAAATCTTCACAAGAATGACATCAAATGTCTTTTTAAAGCTTATCTCGAGTTAGGTGGCCTCCAGGATGATATTCTTACACTTTCCATTTCCTCATTACATCCCAAATTTACTAAAGCATCTATTCCTCACAGTTAAAAATTTTAAGCCTTTTTCTCAGAAGAGGAGACATGGGTTATCTTTACCTAGTTAGGAAAGGGACCACAGCATTAATCTGCCTGAGGCTGCTCTGAAACACAAAACTAGCCCAGCTGACCTAACTAGCCAGTATTCCATTAAAACAGAAGAAAGACTAAGCTGCTTACTTCTTGTGTTTCTGAATCCCTGACACAACGAGGAAAACAATCCCAGCCATAATGAGACAAAGAACAACACCAAATACAATAAGCCAGACAGGTGTAGAGGGTTCAACAGGAGGTGATAAGGTTGAAGTTATCTTCAGGAACTGCAGGGTTTTGTCACTCAGTAGGAAGGCACTGTTGATTCTGTTCCGGTTCATCCTTCAGAAAACAAAAACAAAACAAGACACAAAAACATCACAACTCTATATAAAGGTGTTCTACAAGTTAAAAATATAGTAGAAAATAAAAGGATTTTTCATGAATGTGCTGCAAGTTTGGCAGGGCTGAATGTCATCCAGCATGATGGAAAAAAGGCTGTGGAAGTTGTCTGTCTTTAGTGGGGGTCAGACTCTCTCAGGCAACATGACAAGATGACACAGCCTCTTACTGTACCGGAGGAGGTTCAGGCTGGACAACAGGAAGAATTTCTCCACTGCAAGGGTGGTTAAACATTGGAAAAGGCTGCCCAGGGAGTGGCAGAGTCACCATCCCTGGAGGTGTTCAAGGCACGACTGTACGTGCTACTGAGTGCCATGGTCTGCTGGGCACAGTGGTGTTCAGTCAAAGGTTCGACTCAATGATCTTGGACACTTTTCCAACCTAAATGATTCTGTGATCCTATGATTTTATGATTCTGTGATCCTATGATGTTGGCAGGATTACACAGACCTTGACTATAACATAGACTTCGGTAATCCATAGACACCCACACACTCAGAACATTTCGAACACCAGACTTTCGTATGCATTTATCTGAAAAACTAGGAAATACAGGTGAGACCTCAAGTATGGTATTATTATTTATTTCTGGTTTGAACCATGTCATAAAGACAGCAGGTTGTAAGCTGTAAGGTTGGCTCTGTTGCCTTGCCCAATGCAGCATTCAAAATTAGCACAAGAGCGGCAGATCTACCCTTCAATGCTCCGAGGATTTACTTACAGTGCCCCATAGTCCTTCAAACTGAACCATCCTGCATGTTATGGGTGGGTACATCTGCCCCTGCTGCTGTAGATTTTCTTAGATACATGAGGAACAGGATACAGTTTGGCCCAGAGGAATCCGCACCTATTGCCAGCATGTCCTTCTTCCCTGCAGGATGCAGCTAAAGGGATTTGTACTTTGCACATTTTTTCCATTATGAGAAACTGTAAGTCTGAGAAATACGCTTTTTCACAGAAGCAGTACAACTGCTACCCTTTAATGGATATCTTCACCCATTTTCAATACCTGTAAGCATTTGCAGATAGTTCTGGATCTAAATCTAAGCAGCCTTAAGAGGCTTTAGAAGTATCTACCATTAGCTTTTTCAAAGTGTCAAAATTTTTTAAGCAAATGGATTACATATATTGGTCTTGAGAGATTCTTTTTGATAGCAGTTGTATGAATTAATGCAGGTCTTTTTTTGTATACAATTCAATTTATTTACCACAGAGCAAGTACTTCTTAAGAAAAGATGCACGGGAAATACAAGATTTAGCAAATTTCTTTTCTTGGAAATGATAATGTTTTGCCACCCCTTAAACAGGAAGTTCTTAGCCTTAATGAAAAGTCAGCATTCCTGGACAAGACTGAAAGCCATGGCATGTTTTAAGACTCATTATACCATAAGCTGTCTGCCATTTAGAAAAGATTTCCTTACTGATATAAAAGGATCATTGTGAACAGCTGAAATAAGCATTGTTCACTCTCACCTAATGGCTTGAGTTTCAGAATTATGTACTAAAACATATGCGGGCAACTACAAGTGCATTTCATGTTTGTAAATGTGTAACTATATCTTGAGTGTATTTACGCAAAATCTTGAGTCTCATAAAGAGGTCTGGCATGGTTTACCTTCCTCTTTATTCTTACTTCATAGGAATCTCATACAACAATATTCTGGTCCATGATTAGTGTTCTTATGTGCCACTGTAATATGAAGAATTATAATAAAGGTTTTGTATGGAAGCCTGCAATCAGAACCAATTGAACAAAAAGTATTGTAGTTTTATAGACCATTTTATTTCTTGTTTTTAAATTAGGTAGGAATTAAAACTTTTCATAAATAGCATACTCTTTATCAGGTGACAGACAACAGTTAAAAAACAAACAATAATAGCATCCAATTTCTGTGCCAAACGGGGCACATAAAAGACTTAAATAAATCAGCTTATGCTACTGAACGTATCAAAGAATAACAGAAATGCAAAACCCCTGCATTCCAGCACTCTTACAGAGAGCTTCAGTGAATAAATAATCTGCTTCCTCCACTAATGCTATGAAGCTATTGTTTGGTGTCTCTGTAGGAAACAGTTTAATCTGCTCATAAGCTTAAATTAATCTTTCCAGAAGAACGCATACACATTCATCAGGAATTAGGCATTACACCTCCATAGAGATAACATTAATTTTCAAGACAGAGCACAGAATGCCTGAAAATAAAGAGATCCATTTTCCACTCCATTCTTGAGAAATATATGTGTATTATGCTGCTTGAGGGACTCATCCCTATAAACTTCTGGTGCAGGTTTTTTTTGGACCATTGAAGTCAGATTACCCTTTTTTTCTTTTTTCCTTGTCAACTCCACATTTTTGCTACAGAATGTGATAGTAGAAAGCAAAGTGCTTTGTAGTGCACTGCACTTTGTACAAGCAATGCTCAGCTGTGATACTGGCTGGCATTCTAGAACAAGCTGGTATGAAAAGAATGTGGGCATAAGATTGTTTAAACCAAGCTGGAACACAGCCAGCTCTGCTCATGAGGAGTTCACACGAGCTCTTCTCATGTGGAAGCTGACTTCTACATTAAGTCAGATGAACTGTAAGTGAGAAGTACTGAAAGGGAGCCTCTGGTCATTAGCCCAGGTGTAGATGTGCATGTAGCATGCAGTGAAAGCTAAATTATGTTAATCCCACCCAGAAAGTGTGCCCTTCCATC
Organism: Pardalotus punctatus; assembly: GCA_013400915.1. Lineage (NCBI taxonomy): Eukaryota > Metazoa > Chordata > Aves > Passeriformes > Pardalotidae > Pardalotus > Pardalotus punctatus. Next base: position 69,901 of record VZTX01019638.1, on the reverse strand, counting down.
ATCTGAGGAAGAAGGCTGCCTCACTGGGAAATGTAGCAGCTGGATGAGAGCAGTGCATGTGCCACACAATGGAGAGCACATCATAGGTAGGGCTCTGAAAAGGGAACAAATTTCTTCTGAGTCTCCAGCATCAACAGAGACTCCTTCCAAAGTTATAATCCCAAGGCTCACATGCTTTGCATTCTGTGGGGACTGTTAAAAAGCCTCTAATCTCACATTCATTAAAGAGTACTGACCCCTTGGTGTTTTAGCAACTTGGATTAGTTCATCCTTAAAGAGGCAGAGTGCTCATTCATACAAGGCCCGGAGAGAGGAAACATCCTGAGTAAATAAGGAGAAAACATTGCAAAAGCAGTGACTGTACCTGATGGCTGCCTCGACCTCACTTCCAGGAACAGTTGTCACATTTTTGGAAGAATCTGTGACCACAAACCAAAATGATACCCGGTCTGTCACATTGCAGAGCAGCACATTGGAAATTCTGCAGATAGTTTAAAACAAAAATCATCATTAAAGAAGCATGGAAGGGATTATTGAAATATTTTAGATTTTCTTAAAATACTGCTCTCACCTAAGAGGAGAAAAATTCTTATTTTAAAAAAAGTTAACAGTTAATACTCAAGACTCACAGCGTTTCCCATTTTGATTTTTAAAAAATCAAGCTTATAAAGACCAAATGAGTCTTCAAACAAATTTCTGAATCTCTAACAAACTTGCATGGTCTTGGACATACATTCAGAATAATCAAATGGAAAAACACATATTTGAATATTAATCATCATGGCTGTGACAAAAGCCATATAATGGAGCAAATGCATTGGTGAACCATGAATTTTGGTTTTGACAGCAAATACCATAGGAACCAGTCATTGGGAACTCTCTACATGATTGTCAAGTGAGTGAAGTTCTTCTACAAGATACATTCGTTGGAGGGAAGATTAGTGGAATTGATGTTATTCTTTTTGACATCTTTGATCACAGAGCCAGGTACAGAGTGGAGGGAACAAGCTAAATTAAGTCATCCTACTGGTACTGGCCTCTGCACTTTAGCTTATGCTGTAAAATATTTATATTATCTATTTTAATGGAAGATTGCTCAGCTTTATGTGAAGTTAATGTGGAGGGGCACAGGCAGGAGGCTTGTTATGGCATACTATATAAATAGTGTGTGAAATGCCTTTTAAAAGCCTTTTTCTTCAGATTCCTACAAACTGGGTTTCTGCCACTAACGCTAGTAAATGGTGGAAATATCAGAAAACACTTATGGAATGACACAATCATGAGCATTTAAACGAAGGAAGTGAAAGTTAATCCATTTCTGGACCATTACTGGAACCGAGCGCGCCCCGCGCTCTGCTGGGCAGCGCCACCTGCCGGCCGCCGGCAGCACCGCCCGGCCCCTCGGGAGATGGGCACGGGACTGGTGGGATTGGTGGGACTGTGGGACTGGTGGGATTGGGGGTCAGACGGGCGGGTGGGAGTGCGAAAGCCCGCGCCTGGGCAGTCCCCATCCAGCCAGCGACCAGTTCGCTTATACGGCAGATCACAGTACTTCATTATGGATATTTTGTAGGAATGTTTTTTTTCTGGATGAAAGCTTGTTTTGAGTGATGTTTTGGGTGCCCCAGGTAGTGCATATCTCGTTTTACAGAGCTCTATCATCTATCTGTCTATCTATCTATCTATCTATCTATCTATCTATCTATCTATCTATCTATTTATCTCATGGAATCATAGAATGTCTTGGTCGGGAAAGGACCTTAAAGATTTGTTCCACCCCCCTGCAATGGGCAGTGAACCTCCCACTAGATCAGGTTGCTCAGAGCTCCATCCAGCCTGGCTTTGCACACTGCCAGGGATGGTGTATCCACAGCTTCACTGGGCAACCTGTTCCAGGGCCTCACCACCAGTAAAGAATTTCTTCCTAATATCTAATCTAAACCTACTCTCTTTCAGTTTGAAGACATTCCCCCTTGTCCTGTCACATGCCCTTGTCAAAAGTCTCTTTCCATCTTTCTTGTAGGCTCCCTTCAGGTACTGGAAGGTGCTGTTAGATCACCCTAGAGCTTTCTCTTCTGCAGGTTGAACAAACACAACTGTCTTATCTTTTCCTTGCAAGAGAGATGCTCCAGCCCTCTAATCACAGAATCACAGAATATTCTGAGTTGGAAGGGACCCACAAAGATCTAAGTCCAGCTCTTACAGGAGTGATCCATACGAGATCGAAGCCACAACCTTGTTGTTATTAGCACTATGATCCAACCAACTGAGCTGATTTCATTTCGGCTCTTTGGAGCTCACTCCAACAGGCCCATGTCCTTCCTGTGCTGGGAAGCCCAGAGCTGGATGCAGCACAGCAGGTGGGGTCTCACCAGAGCAGAGCAGAGCAGAGGGGCAGAATCCCCTCCCTCACCCTGCTGGCCACACTGCTTTTGGTGCAGCCTAGGACACAGTTGGCTTTCTGGGCTATCAGTGCTCATTCCAGAGAGACATGCAATAAAATGGAAAGCAATGATTTTGCAGAGCCAAAATGACCACTTAACCTCTCTAGAACAGTGTCAATTTTCCAAATGCAGAGAATTTTTATGGATAAAAAAGGAAAGCCATCCTCTGGAATTTGAAAAGATGTTCACAACAGTTCACTGGCAAGAGTCAGAAGATGAAAGCAGATTTATTCTTTGCAAAACAAAAGGAAAGCACAAAATTTACAGGAGAGGGGAAAAAATGCCTACTTTTGGCTGGTGGCTGACAGACTCTTGCTGACTTCACAGAATATCTAAAATTGTAACTGTAGAGGAAGCTTTCTATCTGGGCATTTATATCAGTAGGACCCAAAACTTCATGTTGCCAAAATTCCTAAAGCTGCAATTCCTGTGCTGCAATCAAAAACTGGGCCAGGTGGAAAGCACGAGTTGGTGTTGCCCAACAGGTGTTCTTGAAATGGGGTAAGTGAAGAAAGATTGATCCCCAAAGAAAGATAAATTGATCCCCAAAGAGAAAGATAAAGGTAGGCAAGGACTGGCAGAACACCCTGACTTTCTCACCCTCATTCAAGGACTCTTCAAGCTGGGATCTTACCTAAAGTGCCAAGGCTTTCAGCATGAGACAAAGCAGTCAGTCACCACAGGGGTAACATCTCTCTCTAGAACAAACAGCATTGAAACAAGGGGCAGCAAGGATTGCACTAGGATACGTAAACTTTTTCTTCTCCCCCTTGTTTCTAAAATTCTTCTCGATACAAGCATCCAAAACATGACTTCACTGTCAGCACTTTTTCATCAGCAGAATCCAAATGCCACAAACCCTTCCATGCCCAAAGAGAATAATCCTGCTCATGAGAAGTTCAAAGGGGATGATTAAACACCAAAACAGACTGGTTCAACAAGCACCAATGTGGCAATTTCTGTGCTGTGGTGCACTTCTTTTTTTCTCCCATGCCATTTGAGTGCAGGTTTGATTCACAACACACAGAACCATTGCAACCATGCAGTCACACTGTATAGATCTGAGAAACCTGGCTTTTCCAGGCACTAATGAAGTGTATTTGTAAATATATATGTGGACATTTTTTTCTTTCCTTAGCAGTTGATAGATTTTTGACATGGGGATTATAGGAGACTGTTACCATCAAAATGACAAGATCCTGGTTCAGCCTTATGGCACTATGGCAAATGTCCAAAACTGCATTTCCTTTAATATACACAAACACTGGTGAGTAGAGTGAAGGAAACCCTAGCAATTCCCTGGCCTGAAACACTGTCATTGTTCCTTATGGAGATTTAAAGGATTGTTTAGGGGTAAGAAAGAGCTTTCAGAGAGTCAAAGGGAGCTGAGTGCCCACAATGGCTGTTAGCTCATGAAAGAACCCCAGTCCCCAAGTCCCAGGTGCCCATCTCCAGCTCTCCCAAAAGCATCATTCCTCTTACAGCCCAGGGCCCCACAGCTGCTCCTGCAAAGGAATGTTATTTTCTTCCCAGCAGCCATGGGATCACCTTGATGCAACAGCTTTTCTCCAGAATCATATTTTGTTTGTTCTGAATGGTCACAATATTTTTAGTATCAAAAAGCCTATCTTAGGAAGATGGATAATGTTGATGAATTTTTTTCTGGTCACATATTAAGGAAAATGTTGGGATTTTTTTTCTATAAATGGGGAGAAGATGTACCCAAGGTAGATTCTGTTATTTGAATGAAAACAAATGTGTTGACATTCTTTCTGCTCTAAAGATTAACTAGTCTCAGGCCCAAAAGAGATGAATATTATTTCAAATGAGTCACAGATTAGAGAAACCAGGGTTACTAACACAGGTGACAACAACAGTTTTTAACACTGAGAGATCAAAGTTTGGTTTACGTAGTTCATGACCATATGTATTGCGAATCAATTGAAAGGCCATATATAAAGTAGAAAATAAATGGGTGCTAATTCTCCACTGAAAAAGAAGTATTGATTTCTATCTCTATTAATAGGTACTGAGTAATTTGATTGTGCTTTTCTTCTGTTTCTCACAAACTTGAATTTGACAAGCCTTTCAAACATTAAACACTGCTCCATGATTTATTAAATTTCAGTTTAGAAATTAACTATAGAGAACTTGAGATGTAATATGAAATCCTCCCCATTCTGTGTTTGGTCACTCAGTGCTTACACAAGGGCAACAACAGCATCAACTGCTGCTTGCAGCAGCACATTGAAATGCTTGTCATCACAGGCTGGCTTCTATCCAGCTTCAGAAGCCTAACAAGAAGTGACTTTGATATAAAAAATGATGGGGCAGACTGCAACAATGGTTATCCTGATCGACCAGACAAATTATTGTGGGGCTTGATACAGCTTGCTGAAGTTAATGGCATTTGTGTTTCCTCTGGAAGTTAGTTGTGGCTGTGGGTTACTTCAGGGCTGGGGGTGTGTTAGAAAATAATGGGATGTTAAAGGGGAGGTTTGTCACATCCTGACTATGGCCATGTGTGTAATTTATACCCTGGCAGAACCAGTATTTAGTTATTTAAAATAATAGTGATTTTTTCGTAAGTTTTATTTTGACCAAAAACTTCAATTAACCAGATGCAAAATTTCCATAAGTTTAGATGCTTCCAGAATACAGTCACAGGCCATTTGTTTGTTGTTATATGACAGAATAATTGGTCATTGGTCTTTTACATCTCCTGAAAGTAAATCTGTTGGCATTTTCCTGCAAAAGCTCCTGTAGTGAAATGCAACTTATTTGCCAGCAGTGCAATGTAATTTATTTGCTACAAGCTCCTGCTTGTGCCTCCCTCTTCACCACAGTGAAGTCTCCTCACCAGCTCTGGCAGGGTGCTGTTCCTGTGCACAGCATGCTGCTGCACCCTCTGGGATGCTGGGTACTTCCACACCTCCATGCCCACTGCAGAGGGGATGGAGTGGGACTGCACTTCTTACATGCAGCTGCCAGCCACAAGGATGGGGAAAGGAGTTTGTTATTTCCAGGACATCTAACAGGATGGAGGCTTTCACAGCCTTCCTGCTCCCACGTAACAGGCAGATGATTTGAGGTGTATTGAGAGGTTCATCCTCTCCATCACTAAATGGGGACTCTGAGGTCCCTTGGGATTTGGGAGAGATCTGTGCATAGGAAACTCCTCAGCCTGTTGCCTGGGAAGTTGTGCCAGATCTCAAGAGCTGCACAGCTGTCCTTCAGGCAACATGCTGTCTATAATGACCCCAAAGGTGTTGCTAAGTCCTAGATGAGTTATCAGTCATACACCCCATGAGGGATGTACCCAAGTTATACTCCATGCGAAAGTCTCATACCATCTTAAAAAGAGGTAAAGATGCCCACAGCTGGCTGATTCCAAATATTATACTAACTTTTCTAACCAAATTAGTAGCAGGGAATTACTGATGCGTGCAACACCACCTCCAGACTGGAGTAACACTGGCATCATCATATTTGTCCATACTCTCTTAGTAGGAAACTGAATTAAGTGAGTATAAATTCTATGATTGCCCAAAGTGGATACAGATAACTGCCATTAAAACTTCTACTCCTTCCATACTGGCTTGATGTTTTCCCATTCCTGCACCAACCTTATTTTACTCTGCAGAAAACCACAGTGCTTGAAGAGGAAAAAGATCATTGGCTTCTGACACAGGTTTTTTCCTGTGTGAAAGCACCATCACTTTGAAAGAAGAGAATCATTTTAAAAAAGAATCCAGGACTAATATAAGTATACAAAAGTGAATCTTTATGGATCAGATGCTGAATGAAAACTCTGCTGCTCTGAAAACCTGAGAAAAAGACCTGCATAATCATCTGTAATTAGCTTGTATTTTAAACTAATTTTTTAAGTATCATTTTAATTGTGTTGAGTAGCACACTTGGCTGTTTTTGTTAAGCTTGATGTAATGGCTCTCTTGCTCAAAGGAGACCACTTCTAAGGAATAAAAATGAACCAGCAGGAATCAAACACTCCTGTCACATGGAGGGGGAATTCCCCTTTTATTTAGGAGAAGTGCAGCAGCTACAATAATCACCATGTAACTAAAGTTAACTAATATCTTTGCAAATGTGGAATATGCTACACCTGATGCAATGACAGCCTGAAGCAGTTTTATTTCTAAGTAAATTGAAAAGCTTATCCTTGTTAGCCTACCACAAACATCAATCTTTCGTTTCAGGCTGAAAAACAATGAAAAAAATAATAGACCTATGGAAATGCACTTACAAGGTTTTTCATTTAAGAAAGATAAGAGCATCCTGAAAATACAGCTTGCTAAATGGTCTGTCTAACCTGGTATCTAATTTCATAGAGTAGCAAGGATCAGAAGCCTGAAAAGAATATTCAATACCTCAGGGTAGATTTAATCCCAAAGCCAATTAAAGGCTGATTTCTATCTGCACTGGAACATCTGAAACTTCTTGACGGTAGGTAACTCAGCTGCTGGGATATCAGAGATAGGAACGCCCAGCAGAGCACAGCACAGGCATAGCTATCCACCTCCCAGGGCTCTGAGTCAGCTCATCTGCAGCACACTGCTGAAGCTGAGCTCTAAGGAAGCGTGCACCAGAGCTGCTTACTCAAAGATCTGTGCTGCCTTTCTTGACCTCCCAGTGTGCCCCTGCGCCTCCTCCCAGTATGGTCTCCATAAGGTGTCAAATCTTACTACTGCATTCTGCTTAAAGTGAACTGTCACCATCCCACTGAGATCACAGCTGTGTCACTTCACATCAACAGGGATACTGGTTCAAAGATGGAACATTGCTTAAGACAGGTACAGTGTGATGTTGAATATATATCTAGGTGTCAGAGAAGTATACTGGAACAGCCTGCTTTTGGAATCTCAATATAATGATTTCTACAGTTCAGTACAGCAGAGGACAGGTCACTACATGCAGCATTGTTAATATGTATAAGGCAAATCCAAGCAGATGCTTACTGAGTTGTGCTCTTGCTGGAATATCTTCTCATTGCAAAAGCCACCATTGCTTTGAAGAGGTACTCTTCATTAGCATCCCAGGCATACTGTAAAGGAAGATAGAAAACAATTAATTTCAGCACCAGTGCTGGCAGTACAGAGAGGGAAAAGAGTCACTGAACTTGAAATGCTGTATTGGTCAAGAAAAGTAATAAATTCTACAGTTGTGCTAAGAAAATAAATGCCCATTATTTCGTATGGACAAAGGACTTCTTCTAATGAAAAAAAGAAAAAAAAAAAGTGCAATATAAATAATATAAACTGCAAAGAATGTTTCCAAAAATCAAATTAACTGAATGTTTCTGAAAACTGACCAAACTGGAGATGTAAAGTTTCTTATACCAAGAATTAGGTATATTACTAGAATTCTCCCCACATAGCTGCATTCATGGTCTTGCCTCTTTTGCTGGATAAACTCAGTTAAAGTAGAAGGTTTAAATTCACCCTCAAAGATCATTTGGCTCTGCCCAAAAATAATTTTAAAAAATGCCTAATGTTGCAGGTGGTCTCTGGGAGCTGGACATCAGGACACCAGGAAATAAAATGAGATTGCAGCCTTATTGCTGCACACTGTCCTGATTACAAGAAGACTAAACTATATTACAAATTATTATATTGCATGTGGATAAAAGAAAGAAAATAGCATCCTTACTACTTCCATAAGAAGCCAAATATAGGCTCCAAAAACTATTCTCTGTTGTGTTGATGAAAAATCATGCTGCCATAATTTAAGTTTTCTGAGACAGCTTCACTGGGTTCCCCTGGGTTTTCATTCACATATGCAATTCTAATGACCTGTAAGAACTGCATCTATTACATTTTTTAACAGGAGCCATGACTGAGGCATGCTGATTGAATTTCCCCTTTCAGCAGATTACAAAGATTATTAGTTTCTTGGAATTATATTAAGGGAGGTTAGAAATGGCTTTCTTCAGTCAATCAGAACACAGATCTAATCTTTAACTTTCAGTATTAAAAAAATCTGCTTTGTAATCATCCAAACCAGAAACCCAGTAGTGTGGATACTTAACTCTGTTGTCAGCTTGGACCTACTTTCTCGTGGTCCTTTATAACGCTTTCAAAAAACAGCAATGTACATCAAAGAGTAGTAAATAGCATTGAAAATTAAAAATCTTAATTCCGGTTTTTAAATTCCAATTTTGGGTGCATGGAGATGCAACCTCTCCACAAAAAAAAGGGAATCTAACTTTCAGATATCCACAGCCCTCATGTTGTGCTGGTATCCTGTGGACTTGGAAACTAAACAGGGGAGGAGGCAGTCACTTAAAGGGCAGAAAGTGATCTTGTTTATCATCCCTAGATGACTTTTGAGTGAAATGGGCTCTCTGAGATGAGATAGGACAGGGGAAACAAAGCTGAAGCAGCGGACAGCTTGAGCAGCACTAAAGTGCAGCTGAAGTGCTAAGAACCTAGGTTCTCACTCACCAGTCTTGCTTCGCAAATGAAGGGAGTTGTGAGCATACTGTGATAATGCCTGCCAACCTGGGAACTTAAATTGAAAAAAAAAAAAAAAAAGCCCAGAGAGAAATTCTTTGGAAAAAATTATAAAAGCCTGTGTTTTGATCCCAACATAGTGATGAAAATGTGACAGTAATGAGAGCAACTAGTACTAAAAGAAAAAGAGATCACGTAGTAAAAGAATTAATACAGATGGGAGCCATATAACTATTTATCATCATTTTAAACATATCTGTATTTAAACCATGAAGCATAATATGCAGTACTAAAAGGGAAGATCTCTTTTTTCTGCATGTGGCACTATTGACTGAAATCCCTACATGCCATCTGCAGTCTTTGAGAACAGGTTCAAAAGGACAGAAAAAAAAATCATTTGTTAGTCAGTGGATTAAACCAGCTGTAGAGATAATTTAATCAGTTGTCTTGAAAATGGATAATGATGAAACACACTGCATTTCCTGCTTACATAGACACAAATGCAGCACTACCAAGTACATGTATTCGGTATGTTTATGTTTAGTGCAATGCATATATACATGCACAATTTGTCACAGTTTTCAAAAATAATGCAGTAGCCTAGGACTTCTTTAAGTCAGAGCAACAAAAATCGTATCTCAAAACAGGGAAAATAATTTGTAGTGAGGAATTCCAACCCCAGCTGAAAGAGTAAGTATTCGAAAAGAGACAGAATAAACAGAAAACTGCAAGAAAGACAGGGAGGAGACTGGCAGAGAAAGCTCAGCAAAAATCAGGGGTCTGCCTGAGTCAGGAGAAGATATTGCACAGAACCTTCTGGGAAAAAGGGCAAGAAGCTCCAAGAAAATGGAGACTGAACAGGAACTAGAGGAGATGGAAGTGGCTGTGGGCTCCAAATGAACAAGAACGTCTGTACATGACTGCATACAGGAATATACAAAGGAGAGGCAACATAATGAGAGGAAAAGTAAGGCATGAACAACTTTAAGCTAACAAACTGTATGAACTCAGGATAGGTGGGCATGAATTTCCAGAAAAGAGTTTCTAATCAGCAGCTTTCTCCAGTCAGAGGGATACGTGCAAAGAAACCTTGAATGATATAGATTGGAAGGGACTCTACAGATCATCTAGCTCCAACTCCCCTGCCATGGGCAGAGACACCTTCCACTAGACCAGATTTGTTCTACTATGGGGCTTTATCAGCTTCATCCTTATCCTCCAAATGCAAAGGCCTGGAGTGCAGCTGATGACTGAGGATGTTCCTTTGCAGTGCAGCTATTGACACACCCTTTCTGCTGCTATAGAGGAAACATTAAATACCAATTGCAACCACACGCTATAAACATAACTGTTATCAATGAAACATTACATGATGGTATCAGAACTATTAACGTTTACCATCATCATTGCTCTACAAAGGAACCAACACAGAGACATTGGCTCAGTTCACTTTCCATCCTTTATATGTTAAGGAGGAGCAGAACTGGACACAGCTAACTGTGAAAGGCAGTCTTAAATGCCTCTTACTGAATGAAGATGATGAGATAATGCATGAAAGATTATGAGCGTAGGTTCCTGATGGGGTGAAATGCTGTAATTGTGCTCTAAAAAGACAAAATTTAAGATAGTAGAATGGGAATATAATATTACAAGATTGCTCTGAGCAACCTGACCTGATTTCAGTGTTGACCTGGCTTTGAGCAGCAAAGGACTAGGGACCCTCCAAGATCTCCTCCCTCCTGAATGGTTCTGTGTTTAACCATACAGCCGCTCAGACTGCAGAGTGGCTACAGACACACAAACACACTTCTGGATCCCATCTGGTGGCAAGACACAAGGTGTATGTCAGCCTTTCTCCTTTTCATCCTCTACCCTGGAAGCAGCCTGAATACATGAGCCAGAAGGGAAGTGCGCTTTCTACTTCACCTGGCTGCAGCCCCCGAGGTGCTGGCTCTTTGACTCATGGTTTAAAATGAGCGGTGACACCAAGTTACACAGACTAGTCAGTGCCCATCACTTCTCGTTCCCTAGTTGCCTCTGTCCCTTTTTAATGAACTCTCTACCCCTCTGCTGACTGCATGAACAGAAAGCAACAAGTGACTACCAACTATTCCAGAAGCCAATCATCAAGCCAAAACCATCCTCAGAGAGACTCATAAATCACCTTCCATTTAGGCCTACAGGCACCGTGTTTCCTCCTACAGATCAGCAAACAATGTCTCTGTCAAATACACTCATTATTTGCAAATAAAATGATAACGGCTGAATACCTACTGCATCTGAGCTGCTCTTTCCAGCTCCATTGTGATAAGAACTAAATAAATACACTAAATGGAACTCCCTGCCTCAGAGTACAGCTCACCTGGTGAACAAATTAAAAAATTGTGTCCTGTTTTCATCAGCCTCACGCACAGTGGATGGTGTGCACTAAACCATGTGAAAAGCTGCACCAACCTATTTCCTATGTCCCTGAATGTACACTGGAGTTATCCTGCCACTCCTAGAGAAAAATTCCCACAGTATCAGAGCTTTCTGATATCATGGAGCTTGAAATTACTTGGAAATGAACGAAGTTGACCGTGTCCTACTGTGACACAATGACACTATTACACTTTTCTTTGCTAAAATACATAACACAAAAAAGTAAAGTGTCCCAAATTCTTTAATCAAAAGGAATTTCAGTTTAATAGTAGTTTCAGTTTTCAATTTCAGTCATTCACAGAGAAGATTGCAATGGCTATGAAAAGGAACTACTACTACCTGTGTACTTAATAAATTGTTTATTATTTGTGGGTGATTTTGCATGGCATCATACCACTTTCAGCAACTTGTTGTTCTAAAATGCTGTTCTCATTTGTCCCATTCTTAGCACTTTCACACACTTTGTTATATGAAATAGACTCCTCAGTTATTGCTTTTTTCTTGCAATATAAAGTGCCTTCAAGGGTAATGATTTGTTTCATGCCCTTTGTGAATGAAAAACAAAAAAAAATTATAAATGATCAAACAACCTCCCCATATTTTACTGTAGCTGGAGAAGGAAAAGGCATTTAAAAAGGGCATTTCTGGGAACTGCAATTTTTGTTCTTTGCTACTATGCTGAACCAAGATTAAATCAAAATATTAGCAGTTATCATCAGAGGAGCTTTAATAATTATTTTGATATATCTTCAGCCATAATATTACACTATTTTTAATAATTTTAAAAAATTTGCTCGTACTACTGTTTAATTAAATTCTCTCACCCAAGAGAATTTACTTCAGCAAGAATTTCCAGACACTTACTTTAGCAGGTATTTTGAATATTTCTTTGTAATTTGTCTAGTTTATGAAGTTATCAGTAAAATTTAGGTCCCTGTTAATGTTAGTTTAAACTACCTGATCTTTCAGGGTAATTTTAGAACTGCTTCTACAGTCATAGGGAGTTTCTCATATCACCAATCTTTTATAACATGTAACCTACTGCTTTTTGTTTCCCAGGGCTCATAACATAATCGGACACCAGACTTACAAGAGGACATGACCGTCCAGGATGTTTTGTACCGAATTTTCTGCTGAGCCCTGTTAACATGCTGTTGATTTTCTCTGAGTATTCAGAACTACTAACAAAGCACTGGGCTCTGACATATTAAATAGTGCCTTAGAACAGGAAGGATCACTCAGCTAATGTCCCAATCTCTTACATACCTCTCATTGCCCACACCAGTACTTCTACATTAAGCCCAAAGATCTGAAGCCGAAGCATTTCAGTCCTCATGAGACAAGCCTGTGCACCACAGGCAGGGAAGAAAGGCCACTATCTGAAGCCCTCCATTAGCAGGGAACTGATGAAACATGCTTGAATGATCTCTACAGTTAATGGTTGTCTGAGAGCCTGATATAAAGTCCCATTTCATAAAGACCTAAAAACCTTTTCCTGCTTCTCTTCCCAGACATGCTTGACTTTACAATTAGCACTCTTGAGCAGAAGTGCTTTTCCCAAAATACAGACTTACATTTATGCAGCACTTCTCATGCATAAAGTGTAACACTCCTACTGCTTTTCCAGAAAAAAAAAAATCTTTGACAGAAAATTATCTTTAGTAATAAGCAAGATTTATATTTCTTCTAAAGAATGCCATTTTATGGAGTGGGCTAGTCAAATGTCAAGAAATGGACGCCTGATCATGACTTGAGCAAACTATTACCATTAACACTGCAGAACAAATTGCTTGTGTTGCCTTAAGAAATTTTACAGTATATATTACTTCTACTTTGGCAGACATTGAATTAGGAAGAATATGTGAAGATACTTTACTTACTGCTTTATCTCCCAAAGCTGTTTTGATACTAATCCGTACTTTGAAAGCATTCTGTGCATCTGACACAAAGAGAAAAATGCAAACATACATTGATAGTCAGTCAAAATAGGGTTTTAAATAATTTACTTCCCTGATTATTTCACAAATGTCAGTTTCTAAATGTGTCTTAAGAGATCACCCGCTTAGCAGAACAGAAGTTACTTGCATGACAAAGGCCCTGCAGAATCTCTAAGGTTTACAATGACTTCTTTAAGTGAGATCATCTTCCACTCTTAATTTGCAAACTCATAAAAGAACTGAATACTCAATGTTTCAATCTTCAGACTGAAAACACACAGTTAAAATAAAAATCTGAGAAGTCGGCAGCTTTGTAGTCTAAACTGATAGCTACTTTACCTAAAGAAGGATGGGAATCAGCTCCAAATCTTACCTGGCTTGCAGAGCTCAGCATGAGCAATGGCAACTACAGAGAGTGTAAGCAGCAAAGCCCGTAACATCCCGTCAGCATGGAAAGGTTGAGGAAAAAGAAGTGAGTCTCCCCTGTAAAGCTCTCTTAAACTTTCTGTGACCCAGGATTAAAGCATCAGGAGCACAAGTGAGCGACCAAGTAAAGGTTTAATAATTAACCCCCATTATTTTAGCTAAAAACAAGCACTAGAAACAACTGTCTTCTGTTAGTTATTTACTACCTTTCTCTGTAGTAAAAAAAAAAAAAAAAAACAAAAAAAGCTGCAACAAGTATTTAATTTTACTTCTTGCTTTTTAGAAAAATACAAAGTTTTACAGAGTGCTCCAGGCCAACCTTTTTTCTCACAGGTGTAGTGTCAGACAGACACATGAGGTGTCTGTGGGATGTCACACCAGAGCAGCTGGCAACTGTTACCCACAGGAGGTGAATTTGAAGCTTGGCTGCCACTAGATCCCAAAGGAAGCTGCCACCTGTCTTCCAAGGGAAACTGTCTGGCCCCACTGAGGGTCCCTGAGGATAAAGGAAGATTGGGCACCCTTTTCACCCCACCAAAAGAAATGTATGATGAACACAGAATCCCTGGACCCAAAAAACAGGGCTCAGAAATTGCCCCTCACTTGCCTTTGAACTCACAGCACTTGTGAAGGGCCAGCCTGATGGGCACAGTGCCGTGTCCCCCCTCTCCCACCCCAGTGCCACTCCTGTGCCCTGGCTCAGGAGCTGGTCTGAGCCCAGCAGAGCAAATGCCTCGTTGTACACAAAAACACCCCACATCTGAGGCACTGTTCTGCATGAAAAGAACTGTTACATATTTGGAGAAATACTTTTTTCCTGTCAGAGGCTTATTATGGTACCAACTAGAGTAAGAAGAGGTGCAATAAAAGGACTTAGTAGGAAGCATGTTGAATAGGAACATATTCTTGTTTTGTAGGCATGATCCACTGTGCATACATGTACACACGTGTGGAAATACTTTAACGCACTCTACATTATTAATCAAATGTTTACCGAGACAAATAAATGTGGAAGAAAAACAATTCAGAAACTGAAACGTACTGTAGGTATTTGAACAGTCTCTGCAATCTAGGCAGCAAGACAGGATTACTTTATTTCATTCTGCTGCTGTACTCCCCCTGTAGCCATTCTGATTAATGGTTAGTTCCTACATTGAAGATCACTTCGGAATTACTTTCAGTTGGTCCTTTAGCACTAAGAAGTGTGTCTTGAGACTGCAAATCTAAAGAGCGTCACACAAATGACAAACAGTGAGAAAACCTGACTTAACTGTGGGACTGAATTTATGAAAAACTATAACCAGTATTTACTACATTAGATATTTGGACTTTCAGGTAATAAAGAACTTACTGTTTCAGTAATTTAAACTATTTTTCGAAGCCACTGTAAAAGGACTTGTTATGCCATCTTTAAAAGTCATTCTTTACTCTCACTAGGCAACCCAGTCTGAGTACAAAAGTATTGGATAAATTATCTGCTTAGATGTTCAATCTATGCCTATGAAAACAAAAAAGTGATGCATTCATTTCTAAAGAGAGCTTAAATTAACATGCTGTATATATGCACATCAAAAGGAGCGCACTGAAAAATGTATAGGTGTATGAAGGACTATCAGGTTCCTGTAACATTTGTAACTTACAAAAAAATTAAAAGAATGTGAATGCAATCAGTTTCATGGTAAATTCACATGCATTGTTTCAATAGTGAACATGTGAACTTTTTTGTACCTTTGGGGGAAACACTGAAGAACTTGGGAAGAGAGGAGAAAAGCCAAGCACTATTTCCCTGCCGCCAGAAGGCAAATGGAAATGAGTGTGATACATAGCATCACCACTTCTCCCCGCTATAAAACACCACAAATCAGTTCTTCCCCTCAGAATTGCACAGGGCCAGTGTCAAAGTACATTGAAGGTACTCAACACCCAGCAGGAACAACTTCAGAGGACATGACTGAATTCCCTGATCAGAGCTGCTGAATTCCAGCCAGAACGGCTGATTTTCCCAATTTGTCTTGCTGGCAAGGAGCAAGACAAATGATTTTTTCCAGCAGAGAGGGGAGGAGGCTGGGAGAAGCAGCAATGTGATAAACATACCAGCTCAGAGCTCACAGGGAGAGCATCGTGCCGTTGATATATACATGCACAGCAACGTGGATGTGTGCCAAATGCATCAGCTGAAGGCCCATGTGCTTACCCAGTTGTACATGCACAGAGTGCTGCACATAAGCAACCAATTGCTCCACATCTATAAATCTTTCCCCAAAGCCAGCACATTTTTAAAATAAGCCAGGTGGACATGAAAGACTACACCAGGTGTTAGAAGCAAAATAACTTTGCTTGAAATTAATGGTATTTTTAAATACTGTCTTAAAAAAGCACTGCAACTATTCAGTTTACAAATAGAGTAATCTGCATTACTCCAATCTGCATAATCTAAAAAGACACACAGACATTCTGCCACTTCGTATCTCTGTAATAAATCTACATGCATGGATAACTTTCTGCCCAGCCTCTCTGCTCCCATTTTGGCCAGATACGAAGCACTGTTTAAGGATGTCTGCATTTGTTTGCCACTGATTAACCAGTCAGGCATCAGTTTGCTTGAACAAATTACAACCTTCATGGACATATGCAAGGTATGTTTTTAACTGACTACTTTGTGAAGTGTTCGATTTTTAAGTAGCTCCTCCCTTTTAGTACCTTTGTTTTTCCTAACTACTCTGGGACTACAGGTCATAGCCACGCAGAATTTCATGCACAATCTGCATTCCAGAAATATCACTGAACTAGTGCAAAGAATTATTTCTCTTATTTCACTAATGAATTTGTCTGCCTGGTTGAAAATAAGAGTATCTCTGTAATGTTTTTCAGTGCTTTTCATCTACAGAAGTTCATGTATTATCTGCATGTATATACTTAAAAATACATCATAATTTGGACTACCAAACAAATCAGGAGAGGACTGAAATTTCAAGAAAGCATATGAATCGGTAAAACAAACAAACCCCTTACATCTTATCCATGTGATTAGCAATGTACTTTTTCTGCTTCTTTCAATGTCTTTGAAATGGAAAATCCCAGGGAAGTAAAATATTGATAGCTATTGTCTAAGTTAATTAACAGCTATGGCTAAACTTAACCTCAGTTTTTAAATTTGACAAATTAACAGTTTTAAACTCTGAGGAAGTTAATCTTTAGTTTTTAAATAGTTGTGTCCAACTCTTATGAGGAAAGAGTCAATGTGTGACTGTCAGCATTAGTCACTCATGGAAATGTACCTGGAGAACTGCAGACCCAGTTGTGCACAGTGCTGTGCAGTTCCCTGGGTGCAGTGGAAATTACAAACACTGCATGTCTTTTCCAGAAGGTTTTGGGGGAACAGGGTATTTAATGAGGACTGCCACCACTGTCATCACTGTAACAGTGCAAAAGTGGCTTAGTTGTCACAGAGTTTTTATCAGTGCTCACAAAAGCAGACAGTGTGTGAGAAAACATTTATCTCTCATGACAGTTGTGCAGGTGGGGGAAGGACGCATTCTCCAGCATTCCCATATATCGCCTTGGAAAGGGCACTTTGCAGGGGAAAGCACCAAGGACAGCCCACAGCAGGGCTGGAACTGAGAGTGAGCAGACACTTGCAGCATGGAAGGGGTGGGAGGACGGTGCTGCTGCCACCACTTCATCATCACGTTTATAATACAAACAACATGCCCTGAAGTGTCAATGAAAACTGACCCATCCCAAACCCACACTTCCTGCATGTCTCCTAGTTAGCATGTATTTTCTGGGTCTGACAAATCCAGGCTAGTGATTGACTGCCATTTCCCTTGTGTTCTCTTATGTCCATTTCCATCATCCACGAAAAAAAGAAGAGATGTACAATTCCAGGAGGAAAGGTGTCACTCTTTTGCTGGAGCATATGGCAAATATTGTGGTGAGGGCAACTTTTTCATAACCTGTATGCTTATAAAATATATCTTTCTTTTTTCCACAGACGGCTTGGGGATACAACAAAGAGAGTGAACAGTTATCTGCTTATGTCAGTCTACAGTGGCAGAAAATACAAGAAATGGAAGCCAGAAGAACCACAGGGAAAGGAAGTTCAAATGTGTGCCAGAGCCACTGCACTTCAACTCAGAGCTGCTCTGTTGTGCATGCAGAGCTCTGTGCATACATCTAGAAATACAGAGAGATTCATAGTGCAATGTGATACATAACTGCATGGTACGTATCTACAAGTTGTAACATAAAACTTTCTCTGTTCTGGGCTTTCTGTGAGTTATAATCTGTGCATCCAGTTAACCTTCTTCTCATGATGGGGTTCACATGGCACTGGACCATGCAGGAGTGTTTTTCTTTAGAAAATATGGAAGAGTGAGTTCCTCAACCTGAAGGCTGCCACAAAAATAAATTATGCTTGTCATGGCTGGTGGTCTATAATTCCAGTGTAAGGACTAAGAGCTACTGACTGGAATGCAACATTACTTTGGATATGTGAATGGCTCTTGCCTGGAATGGCCTTATTTTTTTCTTTCTGACACTGTATCAATTACATTGTATGGAAGTCTGTGCCTGGACTTGAAGATCAAGCTGCTGTATGTGTATAAATTAATAATAATTTTTAAAAATGGAGAAAAATGCAACTACTGTATTCCTGTTTTGAAGACGATGACAGCTTTTTCCAGAATCATTATGGATATCTGTAATAGTTGTTATGTTTTGTGTTTTCTTAAAATGAAATCGTACTTTTCATTGCTGAAATATGTAAGCTTTAAGACGGTGCCTTCCCCAAGAACATTGGAAAAATGCCACAATGAAATGCATCATAACAAAGAAAGGAATTATTGAATTTCTCAATTTAGACTTAAAAATAGTTTAAAGGAAGGTTGTTATTATTATGGAACTTCCTCTCTTGAAAGGAGGATGAAAGTTATAGTTGTAATTTCCTAATGAAATAAGATTATGAAACAGACTTGGTTGTTTTTTTCAAAATTTGCATGGGTGTCAATGGTTCATCAGGTATTTGTTGTTTTTTTCAAAACTTGCATGGGTGTCAATGGTTCATCAGGTGTTAAATGCACAATACTGCCATCTTCTGTATCCAAGAAACAGCAAATTATGTGTTATTTTACATGTATGTTCTGCACAAGAAACAGTGAAAGTACTAGTGTGACAACTCCTTCATTTTAAAACAGAGTCTAGGATCTGGCACATGGTTAAGTACCAGCAGAGAGCTCATGATCTGAATATTCATTGGTCAAGTGGCAAATGTAACTGCTGACTATAGCAGCCACATGCTTGTTTTGAATAACTTCACTGAGCTTCAGAGTAAGAGGATACTCATTATGCTGTTAATGAACAGCACAGTCAATTAGTCAGATTTTGACAGAGCCTGCTGTGGTGTGCTTCACCATCGGCAGCTCAGGTTGTTTATGCAGGAAATAAGCTCCTACGTTGTGGTTTAGGAGAATAATTTAGACCTTAATCAACAATGTACATTGTTAATAGCTATGCAAAACATGCCCAAATGAAAGCTACAAATACACTGCCTCTGAAGGCTGCAATCTATCACTCTTGTCACAGAGGAATTGATTACTGACAACTTGCATATTTTCACCCATCATACTCATGAGGGTCTGTGTGAAGTAGTTTCCTGCCATGAAATGTGTTTATAATCAGGTCACGTACTATGCCTCAGAGACTATGATGGGAATACATCAGCAGTGTGAGCTAAATTGATCAATGTACCACTCTGGTGTGCGGCTGCTGCTGCTGCTGCATTGGAAGTGTGACATTCCTCAACTATGAGAGGCTGTGGCCCGGAGCAGCCGTGCTCACAGCAGCCACGGGACACACTAAAAGTTCACCTCATGCCAGGCACCAAACACCTCATTCCCACACACAACTCCCAGCACAACCAAGACAGCTCACAAAGCACAGGCTGTCAGCAGCCGGTCACGGCCTGGAGCGTCACCCAGGTACTGCCATGCGCAGCAACACCCCAGGTGAGCTCCAGCACCACTGCACAGGCACCCAGTTACCCAATAGGGCTGAGGAAATTACATGGAATCAGGAAAGGCTGAGGGAATTGGGCCTGTTCATCCTTGAGGAGACACGACTGAGAAGAGACCTCATCAACACGTATGAATGTCAAAAGGGGGGTGTCAGAGGATGGACCAGAGGATGGCTCTTCTCGGTGGTGCCAAACACAGCAAGAAGCAACAGGCAGAAACTGCTGCATAGCAAGTGCCACCTGAACATGAGGAAGAACTTCTTTACTGTGCAGTAACTGAGCACTGGGACAAATTGCCCAGATGTTCTGGAGTCCCCTCACTGGAGATATTCAGGAACTGTCTGGACAAAACCCTGTGCCCTGTGCTGGCCCTGCCTGAGAAGGGCGATTGGACCAGGTAATTCACTGTGGTCCCTTCCAACCTGACTCATCCTGTGACTCTGCGTCAACTTAACGTTCGGTGCGCTCCCTCGCTTCTGGTCTTTGAGAGAGTTTGGTAAATTGGACTCCAGGGTGCTGCCTTTCCGTGCCCCCAGTGCCTCGGCTGCGCTCCCAACGCGGGCACCACACGAATTCCCGCCGTCCCTCACGGACGGGAGCACGGCGCGCACCAGGCCCCGCGCGCGCCCGCCGGAACCGATTACGCGCCCTTCCGCCGCGGGGTCACGTGACGTCCCGTCGGTACCGCAAGATGGCGGCGCCCATGTTGGTGCCCGAGCCCCCCCTGGGGAAGCCGAGGTGAGGCCGCGGCCAGGCCGGGGCCGGGACCCCCCGGGGAAAGGGGAAGGGCCCGCGGGTCACTGCCAAGAGTCGTGGCCCCGTCCTGGCTAAGACTGCCCGAGCGCACGNGGCGGGGCCGCGGGCGGGGGGAGCTGCCGGTCCCGCCCCCAGGCGGAACCGGGGGGAGCGAGGCCGCTGTGTCCACCCGCCCGAGCTGCTGTGGGGCGGGGTAGCGTCCCGCGCCCGGGGAAGTGGCAGCCGTGGGCGATGCGAGGCGCGGCGGAGGCCTTGGCGCGGGGAGGCAGCGGGATGTGCGTGCTCGGGATAAGCCCTGTCCGGCCCCGCCGCAGGGAACGGGATTCCCTGGTCCGGGTCTCCAGGTGTTCGCCAAGGCCTTGGGATGGAGGGGGAGGCGAGCAGCAGCCCTGGAGCGCCACTGCTCCGTGCGCGTTAGCTGTGTGCCCACCTCGTGTGCTGCGCTGGCCTGGGAATAAGGGATGTTGTTCTTTCCTTACTGGGGTTTCAAGAAACGCAGGGAACTGGGAAAGAAGTTCTTGATCGTCTGCCTCAGGCACCTGCTGAGGGATGTGATCCATTTCAGGCAGGGACACGAGGTGAGAAGCCGCCAGGCTTGCCGGGTCAGAAGCAGAGGGCCCTGGTGGGGACGTTGCTCCGTGCGGACAGGCGCTGCTGCCTGGACAGCCACTGTGGTGTCACCTTGGCACGCACAGGTGTGCAGGTGGTGAGGATCTGACCAATCCTGAAAAGGATTGGAGGTGTGGAGAAGTTCTGGCTGTCTGAGTTACACTTGTGGAATCTTTCAAAATTACACACTCCAAAAGGCGAGGGTTTTGATCTCCCATCAGCATTTGGTGTGGCACAATGACAAGAGTTGGATGTCATCCCTCCTTCTTATTTCTCCATTATGAACTGGCTACAAAGAGGAAAGCTGGAATGAAACTTGACAGAAAAGTGGTTGATGTGAAAAGGCTTTTAGACACTTAGAGGCGTTTTAACTATAGTGCAGACGTGGTGCTGTTTGTAGGCAGCTGTTCAGAGCTGTCAGACAAGCAAGGAAGAGTCTGGCCAAGCTTCTGTAGCAGAAGAGCAGAGCTGAGTATTGTCTGTGGGGGCTGTGGACTATGTTTTGTTAGCTGTGCATTGAAACTGCTGCATGTGGAGAATATCAAGGAAGAAGAGAAAGGACTTGAAATGTCATATCTTGTAAAAGACTAGAATGTGCTGAAAGGTTTTCCAAAATTGTGGGGTGGGAGATCCCCAAGTTTTTCTAGGTGATATTATCTAGTAACAAAGTTTCAGGAGCTGAGGGAGATTTCATGGAGTTGGTGATGATGTCAGATACTGCAGAGCTTAAAAAGGATGAGACCCTGTGTGTGGTGTCATGTTGCTGCTGCCCACGTGCAAGTCTTAATGGCATAGCCAGAGATGTAGGGATTTCATTGTCACATCAGATGCTACTGTGGAGTTACTGTTTCATATAAATGCCTGTTAATTTTACAGTTTGAGGGATTTTGTATTGCTGAAGGAAATTAAGTGCATGTGGAACAGTAAATATTATTTGTTTGGCTGTATTAACATAAATAATGTTCTCTCATCTTCAGCCATCAAAAGTACAGAGCTATTCTGAAGAAAGAGAAGAGGAAAAAAAAGCGGCAGGCGCTTGCCAAACTAAGGGACTCAGGTAACTGAAGTGTTTGGTACTGTCAATGGAACTAGAAGTGATTGGGTTTTTTTTTTTTTTTTTTTTTTTTTTTTTTTTTTTTAAAATACCATTTTGTGTATCTTTGGCTGCAGCATCCAGTTACGTAGATGCATTGAATTGTGTTTTTTTCTCAGAAGCTGCAGAGAAAGATGAATCTGTGTCTGAGGAGGAAGAGGAGGAAGTAGAAGAAGAGGAGGAAAAAGAGGAAGAAAAAAAACTTGAGGCAGAAAGGTGAGAAATCTAGAAAATTACATGTATGCAAGAAACACTTTTCTAGTGAATTCCATTTTGGTACTATGAAAAGTTGGAGTATATTCTGTGAAACACTATCTTTGTTGAATACGTTGGGCTACACAGTCCTTTCCACTGAAGACTGAATGATTCCTATGGAATTTTCTCTTTTAAAGAAGATCAGATAAGCTGCAGTTATTACTGGAGTAATAAATTTGAATTATATGAATGTCAGTAGCATAAGTTGTGGGTAGTCATTAAGTGGGTGGTCTAAGTGGTGTCTGGTTTCTTTGGTAGACAAAAACTACATGAGCAGTGGTTGCTGAGAGAAGAAAAGGCCCAAGAAGAGTTCAAGCTAAAGAAAGAAAAAGAAGAGGCTGCAAGAAAGCGTCAAGAAGAAGAAGAGGTATGAAGATGTAAAAACTTACAGTTGTGCTTGGCAAGAAGGTAGACTTAGTGGAATACCTTTTATTATTTTGTGATGGACCCATTTTTCTTGATGCTAGTGTCTTTGAAAGCATAGGCTCTCCTGTCTTTCATTTAGAAAAGCAGAACTGAAAAGAGAACAACTCTTTAAACGGGTTTTTGTCAGAGATTTATTTGCTTCTGACTGGATGAAAACTTAATGGTCAAGGAGTTGTAATGCAGCCGTGATAGCTTTGACTTTGATTATAAAGCACTGTTCCTTAAATTTTTTTTTGTCGTGAAGAGGAAGATCAAAGAAGAATGGGAAGAGCAGCAAAGAAAAGAGAGAGAAGTGGCACAGCAGAAGCAACAGGAGAAGAAAGAGAGAGAGGTGATTGCTGGTGGTGGGAGGATATACATGTTTTATATCCTGTGATGTGATCAGATGCAATGGTTATGCATGTAGAAGAGGGGTTTTGTTATAATTAGCAAATGTGTTAATTAACCCATTTTGTCTAAGTCACTAAACTATTATTCAGTATTAAAGAGCATCCAGGGCTTCCATATACTCTGATGTGTAACTCTTTTTAACACATATCATTGTTCTCAGTATGTAATTGTTTACATCAGGTAAATATGAAGGCACACTGCCAATGCAGGTTCTGATATGTGCACTTTCTGCATCATGTGTTAAAGATAATCCTTCCTTAATGTCCCAGTTGAACACATTCAGTGCTGAAGAAAATGCCCAAAGAGGATATGGAATATGGAAGTACATTGCTGCTGTTCCTTAACACAGTTCTTAATCAAAAGATGTGTTACAGCTCTTCTTTACCTGACTCATCCAACAGGACGTATCTTTTTTTCAGAGCTATTTGGGTGGAATAAAAAATTATATTGAAGATATGAGTCATTGATAACATTTCTGTTAATGATACATTCTTCTTAAGTTTTAGAAGTTCAGTGACTGGGATGTAAGATGTCCTGTACAGTAATCCAATGTGAGCACTGGCCTCTTATTGCCATGGAAGAGTGACTGCAGCTTTCTAGGATCTGGTCATTTTAGATTCTCCACAATCACAAGAGTGTCCAGTCATTTCACTGGGAGGTGTCTTGCAGCTGTGTCTGGTAGCTACAGCAGAAGAGCCATGAGCAGACAGTTTTGTCTCTCTGCAGTTAATGGTTGTGCCACTGATTATGTAACACTTGAATGAGGAATGCCGAAGAACAGCAGTTGTTGTATTTCCTGTCTGAATTCCACAGGTGTTAAGTGTGCATTTCTCTCTTTGCAGAGTAGGGAGAGAAAACGATGCTCGTGTCCTTTATTTAAGGTTGAAATATAGTTTGAAGAGAGGTGAACCATGGTAACTACAGGATTTTATTCCTCCCCTCTCTCCTTGTGTCTGGGTTTGCCCAAGCCCTCTGTGGCAGAACTTGTGTCCCTGAACAGGATGGAAGCAGCTTTCTTTTTTGCTTGGTTGTTGGATTCTTTGCTTTGTGTTTTTCTGGGTTACTATTTACTGGGATAGGGAGTTAAATTGGCTCATAGAGGGCATTAACAGGCGCCCAGAGGGAAACTGACTACCCATCTAGGAGTGGAGCCACCCATTTCAGCAGCAGAAGGTTGTTTAACTGGTTTTGCCTATGTCTTGAAAGAGCCGTTTATTCAAATTCTAACAGTGATTTAAGAAAAAAACTAATTTTGTGAGGCTTTTTTGGGGAGGGTGGAGGGGTGGTTTTGGCTGATTTTTTTTTTTTTTTGTGTGGTTCAGGGTTTTTTTGTTTCTTTATTCGGTTTTGTTTAAATTTATTAGGGTGGATAACATCTGACGTCCTTGGTAATCAGTACCAGATGCTGTCTGGGTCCTTATCTTGAATTACATTTAAAAATTTTTTTTTGCTCTTTTTAAATTTAATTCATTCTCTTCCAAATCAGAACACTCCTAGCATATTTTCTTGTATTGATTATGTTTAATGTCTTTTTTCTTGGAACTTCATAGTATAATTTGTTAGAAGTAGCGTCCAGCCAGTTTTGGAGAGTGGTATTGTTTTGGTCAGCCCACTTAGGAAAAGGAAGGGAAAGAATATCCTTTTTGTTTTCCTGTGTTTGGAAGGCTAGACATGGTTAATTTATGATGTTTAAGTTTCCTAAGAGTTACATTTCTTGCTTTAACAGAGGCTCACTAAGAATTGTATTTTCCTCTGTGTTCCATAGAATGTGTAAGTTTAGTGCAGCTAAATGATTATGGACTTAACTGTAACCAGGCTGTGTACTAGAGCGGGAGATAGATTTAAGCATTCAATAGTTCAATGATAGTTTTAAAAAAGAAAATTAAACTTTTATGTTGTCTATAATTTAGTTTAGAAAATCATCTACTTGAGGGTCTTGCCTGATGTATCCTTTAACAGCTTTGTAGTAGTACATGAATTGCTACAGAGCCAAAGTAAATCTCCTGTTTTTAAAGCAAACCCCATCACACTTTCATTATGCATAATCACTGAGCATTGTAAATTAGGTTCTTAACTAAAGAAACCAGATGTTTTGCGTGTCCTCAGGGTTTTCACTAGTCCTGTGTTTGCACCATTTATAGGCGGCTGTGCAGAGGATGCTGGATCAAGCTGAAAGCCAGGTATGCTCAGAGACTCTGAAAAAGAACTGAAAAGTAATTTAATTTCCATCCGGTGTTTGCCTTCTAGCATGCTGTCCATCTGCTCTTGAGAACCTAATGGCCTGAATAGATTTAATACATAGTGGCTTGCATGAGCTGTAAACAATTATTTACTGGGTGGAACATAATTAAGCATATTTCTGGCTGGTTGGTGGCAGTGCAGTTGTGCATGCTGATGACTGTTCAGGAGGTCTGAGTCAAAATTAACCTGGAAATGCTGCTGTGTGCTGTTAAAAAAACACTGTGCGTGATGGTTTATTTGTGAATTGTAATTCTAAATAAATCTCTCAGTCTTGGGTGGCAAGATAAACTTGTCTTTTTAAGCAGATGTCAGGCTCTAAATAAGAGGATTCAGTGGTAGAGGAGGGCACAGGTCCTTAAGGAAAAGAAAAAAAGGTGGAGGAGGGAGAAGCTGATTGCTTGGATGCTTGGAAGAGCATGGATCTCAAGCTGGCAGTGTGTAGCAAAGAAAACTGCAGTTTTCATTTGAGATTGCCTTAAAGAATAATTTGGCTTTTTACCCCTGTCACATGGTTAAACTTGTGAAGGTTCTTGCTCTGCATGAATCTGAAAAATAAGTTTTAACCTATTTAGCCGTTGTTTATTGATTGTCATAGCTACATTGGAGTTACATTTGGTTCCAGATCATGTTTAAACAGTTCTTTAGATAGGGAATCTAACTCTCTTTCATAATTTGGGTAGAAAACTGCTCTGAACTGTTATGTGCCCAGAGCTCAAGATGTATTAGCAGTCATGTCTGTGAAGGAATAGGCAGAAATCTGGTATGTTAGAGACTGCGTTATAGAATCAGTTCAGGGTTCAGTTACTGCTGACATAACAGTGCTGTTCTGGTGGATAGAAAATTATGGCTGCAAGACATGAGCAGAACTGGTAGCTGGGTCAAATGCTGCTTGTGAATAAAGAGAGTTTTCAATTGATTTAAAATGAGAATTTAGGCCAGTCAGCTTTACAGATTGTTTGGTTAGAATGAAAATTCCCTTTTTAAATATGTGTCTTGGTTGTAGTCATTCAAGGCTTGCAACTTGGTATGGTCATTTTGAATTACAGAAATCTTAATGACCCAAGATGATCAGTATGGACACTTTTACTTCCAGTGCTAATGAATGTAATTTTTTTTAATTCTGGCCTTTGGCAGGTTACTTTTATTTTAGCCTTTTCTAGATGCACATAACAGTGATAATGCTGAGTTTGCTGAGCTTTGGGCTTTTGCAGAGAAAAATAAGTATATAGTCCTAGCTTTCTCTCTGCCAGGTTGTGGTTTTGTCTGGGGTAGAATTAATTTTTTTCATGGTGGGGCTTAATTTTGCATTTTTTGGATATACACTCAAAATAGGGTTGAGAATGGGGAGATGTTTTTGTTATTGCTCAGCAGGGCTTAGACCGAGCCAAGGCCTTTTCTGCTTCTCATACTGCCACACTGGTGAAGAGGCAGAGGGTGCATGGTAGGTTGGGAGGAGACACAGCCAGGACAGGTGATCCCAACTGACCAAAGGGATATTCCAGACCATCTGACATCGTGCTCAGGATATAAAATGGGGAGAAGAAGGAGGAAGGGGGGGAACATTTGGAGTAATGGAGTTTCTTCCCAAGTCACCATTACACATGGTGGGACCCTGCTCTCCTGGAGATGGCTGAGCACCTGCCTGCCCATGGGACACACTGAATGAATTCCTGGTTTTGTTTTGCTTGTGTGCCTGGCTTTTGCTTTCCCTATTAAACTGTCTTTATCCCAACCCATGAATTTTCCAGCTTATACCCTTCACATTCTCTCCCTGATCCTGCTGGTAGAGCTATGAGTGAGCGGCTGTGTGGAGCTTGGCTGCTGGCTGGGGTTAAACCACAACACATGTATAAAGTGAGACCCAAGGCACTGGGCAGAATTGTAAAACAATGCTTTAAATAGGTTCAGTTTGCCTTGTAGAAACACAGTGCTCATAATTGCATGTGAAATCAGTTGTTAGTTTTATTTTTTGACACTCCATTTCTTTACTGTTTTCTGACTTCTGTCTATTTTAATGTTTTTTTCACAGCTGGAGAATGGTGTGAGTTGGCATAACCCAGAGCCCCCAGAGAATCTGGGTACAGAGAAGGATAGAGCAAACTGCCCGTTCTATATTAAAACAGGTTCCTGCCGATTTGGAGACAGGTAATTCATTGAATATTTACTGGGATAGAAATGTGTTGGGGAGATGAAAGGGAGGCAGCTTCATTGGGTCTTAAGGAAACTGAGGAAAAATTGCTGTATAAAATACTTTAGTGTATTTGGATGTGGATTGAGATCAGAGTGTTGCCTGGCTGGAATTGAGCTATTTATGGTTATGGCATATTACTGATGGTGCATTCTGGTTACATTGGTCAGACTGAGTTTTGACCCAGTAACTTTGACACAGATACAGTCTGACAGAATGTATATAGTCCGTTATTAGTACAGGTCTGATATGTCAGATGTTAGTGTTTTATATTTTCTAATTTGCATATGCTATATTGTCTAAAAGATAAAATCAAATTCCAAATGGACTAAAACAAGTGAAGGTAAATCTGCACAGTTGGGAAAGCTGTCATATAGCTTCCAGAGTTCTCACTATTTAAATGTGTGATACATTCATTCAGGATTCTGATACACTGACAGGGTGCCCGTTCTCAGGAGGGAAGTGTAGTAAAAGGCAAGAACAGAGAAGCTTATCAAGATGATGAGAGATGAGCAAAACCTCTGGAGAAGTGGCTGACAGGTCCAGACTCTGCTTTCAAAGAGGGGATTGAAGAGGACTGTGGTAGATGAACAGCAAACTCAGGAGTGGGTTGGGAATAAATATTTGCAGTGTAGTCAGGTATCTACAGGTGTCTGTCAGATGTTTGAGTGTTTATCAGCTTTGAAAAAGAAAGGACTTTCTCACATGAAACAAATGGCAGACTTGTTTTCAAAGGACATAGAGGAAGCCAGGAGTATAAATGAGTTTATGGAGTACATGTTCATCAGTAACCAGGAACAATGATGACCCAAATGCAGCTTCTGGCTAGAATATCCCTTATTTTCTTTGTGCCAAGGAGAAACAACAGCTTAGCAGGGAAGGACTCTGATATTTATTATATGAATCTTCAGCAAAAACTAATAAGGCTATTTTCCTAACGTGTATCAGTGAAACATGTGTTGTCCAGCTATTTGTAGTTTTCTTTTCCTAGGAGTAATTTGTTTCAGTGTGATGTATATTGTGGATAATTATGAGATAATTCAACTACAGGGAAGCTTCAAGTTCACTTTTTTTTTTCTATTCTGAAATATGTGTTGAATTCCATCATAAAAATTTCACCAGCTATGTCACTGCAGACAGCATTTTTTTTCAAATGTCTAGGTCTTTGTAATCTTTGTGGTATTTTTGTTTCAGTGGTCTTTAATGGAGATAACGTCCATGGATAGCATAAAAATCAGTTTTGCTTTGAACTATGCATTCGAACTATGAATAACCCTTGGAAAACAAATACTGAGAAACATTATATTCTTTCCTTTTTCTTTCATCCCCTGTTGATCTCAGCTACCTCTCTTTCATCTTCATTCTTTTTCCTCACATACATGCTTCCTTCATATTCTGGTCATTTTAACCTCTGGTGCTGCCTGTAATTTGAAGGACTGGTACAGCTAGGGTAGGACTGGAAGGATAGGTTGGAAGAAGCTGTGAAAAACTAAGAACCAGTGTTATCAACTAATAACTCTTGAATCTTGTCAAAGCTGTGTGTTGAAGAAGCTAAAACTGACTGAGTTTGCTACTATCCATTTCCCCAGTAATTCAAACCCTAACATTTTGCAGTAATATTGGATTCTTGGATCATTCATTTTCCTTGGGGTTCCTTCTGTTCTCTCATGTGTACAGACAATATTGGTTGGGTTTAGTATTTTGAATTCTATTATTGAAATTGAACAGCAAAAGGAGGCAGCTTCTAGAATGTAAAAAAATAATAGTCATGAAATTAATTGTCTCCTGGTTTAGTTTTGGGTTTTCAGATTGGATTTGTTTTTGTTGTTTGCTTTTTGAAGTCTAAGGTGTCAGCCAGAAGGTGAGAGTCAATTGCTGACTGACAGTGTGCAGAAAAAACTTCATAGCTGAAGTCTAGGTTGTAATTGCCCATTTTGAGACATGACCTCCCTGCAGTTTGTCTATGCTGGGCCAGTGGTAGTTAAAAGTACTAAGACTAGTCTGGATGTTTTTCTGATCATGTCATGAAAATGAGAAATGTGTTGGTGTGCACGACCCTGTTGCTTGGAGAAGTATTGAATGGGAATCATAAAGCACAGTGACATAAACATGGAGAACATCTGTGTTCTTACTGGATCTAAAGGTGTCTAGGGGAGAACTATATCGCAGCATGTTAGCGAGGTAGCATGAATATACTGAGGGAGACCTAATACTTTTATGGCTGCCAAGAAGATGCAGATTAAGACTGACTTAAAAGAATCTTTTTTTCCCTTTTTTTTTTCTTCTTTTTTTTTTCCTTTTTTTTTGGGTAGAAAAAAATGCCAGTCTTGTACTCATCCAGGTACAAGTCTAAATGTGGTGTTGTTCCCTCACTCCCTCTCTCCACCCCCATACAATGAGAACAACTTCAGTAAAAATTCTTCAGTTTGCAAAAAGAAGAGCAGAGAATTGCTTTAAAATCTCTTTATAGAAAGACTCCTGACAACCTTTAAGCCCTTCAGAAAATGGTAACCCATTAACCCTAGTAGCCTGAAAGAAATTGCTTCAGCTCTCATTGTGACACTGGTATCTATAGCTTTTGTAGACATGCTTTCTTAAGCAAGAATGTGTTTGTTAATGGCATTAAGGAAGCATTATGTACAAACTCACTCTAAAAGATTTGGTTTAGTAGTTGAAATATCTTGATCTGCCACTAATGGATTTTCTTTTATAATAACGGTAACTGAAAATGGTAAGTGTTTGAAACTTCAACAGTGTCTTTTCGGCTAAAAGTGCCAATATTTTCACTCTTCTTTCTTCACTACACCTGTCCAGGTGTTCTCGCAAGCATAACTACCCCACATCTAGCAAGACACTGCTCGTGAGAGGGATGTTCATCACTTTTGGCATGGAGCAGTGCCGGAGAGATGACTATGACACAGATGCCAGTCTTGAGTACAGTGATGAGGAGACTTACCAGCAGTTCCTGGAGTTCTATGAGGACGTTCTCCCCGAATTTCAGAATGTGGGGAAGGTGGTTCAATTCAAGGTATGCATCTAAGTGCAGTTTATCAGCCTTAAGAGAAATTCTGTCCAGCATGCCCCAGCTAAATTTTGTTTACACTAGGGAACTATGCAGTGTCCTTACAGCAAACCATGCATCTCTCCTATCATCTGTAAATTTGTCACTGCTCTTACAGAACATCATCTTACTATGGGTGAATCGTCTCTCCCATTCCCCTGAACTGTTACAAAAGCTTGTGGTTCTATATTGCAATTTATTCACACTGCTCAACGGTCCACTTATCTCATAGTCCTCTCTTTCCATATCCTGTGTTAAGCCCCAGAGGGTCCATTAAGACTGTTAAGACATCTGAGCTACTGTATTGGGCCTGAGGAATGAAATAGTAGGGTTATGAAATGTATTTGGAGTGTACACCCAAACAATGTCATTTTAGAACTGGCTGAATAAAATAAAAACAGATTACAATGAACTGAAAAGATAGCAGATATTTCAGCAGGAAGAATTATATATAAAAGGTGAGTTACGTAAATGGTCTTGAGATTTGTCATCCATCCCTAATTTGTGCATTTGGTTTGCTGAATGTTTTGTACTGATTTTTCCCATTTATATTGTTCTTTCTTATGGTGAAAAAGAGGGTTCTGTAAATGGAGACCTCAGAGATGAATGATACGTCTTAACAGTCCCATGTTGCCCCAAAATATGCAGCTTGGATGGTGAAATCTCCTTGTATGAGAGTCTGTTGCAGCATCTCTTTCTGCTTGCCATTCCTGAGTGTTTTCCTGCAGTCACCAGGAGGCACATGGTGCCTTTTCTCCTTTTGCGTTCATGTACTGACAGCTGCCTCAGGACTGAGATGGCATTAGCATTTCAAGCAAGAGGAAAGTAGAAAGAGTGAGTTTTCAATAGTTGTATAATGAGCTTTATAGGTAAGAAACCTTCATGTGTTCGGAGTAGTATTCCCTCCATATTTTGACTCATGGGATATTAGCGGGCTGTCCTCTGTACCAGAAGACAGGATGCAGATTCCCTATGGAGCATGGCTTGAAAAGCCTTACCAGCAAAGTCAGGTCCTTGGCTTTGTACTGCTGTTCTGTGCGGCTGTGCTAAGCTGCACCTGCTTGGGTCCCCGTAGCTTAGTGTGCCACTCCTTGGCTTCCAAGGCAGTTGTGCAACAGCAAGGTGATTTTTGTGGACATTTTCGCTACAGTAGCAATGCTTCAGAATGACATGTTGGCTGCAGGGATCTTAACTGGGAGTGAGCTGAGACTCTGTGACCGTTTAGAATCAGATTATACACACCCCCCTTTCAGCTGATTTTCTTTTCCAGCATAGCCCAGGGTTTTATTCTGACTGTTCCTTCTGGGAACTGCTTCAAAATCTGGAAAATGCTGATAAAATACTCTTATTTTCCTACCCAAAAATGTCTATGGCAAGATCATTCTCAGTTGTTCTTGTGTTGACATTGTTATGTCAAATAGTTTTGACTCCTTACCCTGTAATATTTAATTATACAACTGCTTGTTGTTGTGGCTGAATCTCTTCCCTGATCCAGCATACAAAGAGGTGTTCCCTGAGGGTCAGTTAGGGTTCAGGGATTAAAGGAGCCGCCAGCCTCATTTGCTGTGGATATTGGAAGAGGCCTGCAGGCAACAGAGGCTGGAATCACAGTTCTGCCTGGGAGAACTGGGTTCTATCTGCTTAGGTCTGCCTGTCTCAGAATCTTTTGTAACTAGCAGCAAGGTTTCTGAAAGGTAATTTTTGTACTTTTGAGAGCTTTAGATATACTTTGAATGCTAAATCATTAGAAAAGTTTTTTCAGCTTTTTGAACCCATTTCACAGGGATACTGTGAAGATACACTGCTCTAGAGTCTCTTACTGTAATGAATCCCTCATTTCTACTTGAGGGTACTACTAATTGTTGTCAGAGCAGGATTTGGCTGTTGCACAGTAGGGTTGGCCCAGACAAGTGCAAGACAATGGAGTACAAGCTGTCCTGTGGACTAAGTGAAGCCAAGGTTCCAGAGTTAATCAAAGTGTAATGCTGGAAACAATCAAACATTAGCCAGAAAGGCCTTTTATTTTTTTTTGGTTAACACGAAGTGTTCAGGAGAAAATAATTTCTAAGTTGATATGGATGAACTGTCATAAAAGGGAATGGCCCATCTCAGAATGTGTGAGCTGCTGTACAGCATAAACCTTCCACTGCCCTAACTTCATGTTTCCATCCCCTCAGGTCAGTTGCAACTATGAGCCTCATCTGCGAGGAAATGTGTACGTCCAGTACCAGTCGTAAGTACTCAGTCCTACTATTAGAACTAAACTCCAGACCGAGTAATGAATGAGGAGTGTTTGTATCATCCATGCAGTTCATTCTTCTACTGTAATGGGAGCCCAGAATTGGTAAGGGGTGTCTGAAATGATTTTGTGATGGTAATGCTGTCTGTTGCTTTTACTTTTTAAAGGGAGAAGGACTGTCAGGCAGCTCTGGCTCTGTTCAGTGGACGATGGTATGCAGGCAGACAGCTTCATTGTGAATTCTGTCCTGTGACGAGATGGAAAACCGCTATATGTGGTGAGTCTTGCAAAAGAGAATGTGTTATTGAAAGAGTACTCACGGAAGTGAAAAATAAGAGAGATTAGTCTGTAGCTTTCAGATCTGCCTAATGTTGTATTCATTTCTGTTTGGAAGACAAATATGCTAATCTGCTTGTGTAGATCTAGGAAAGGAAGGGAGTATTACACCATTCACCTAAGTGTCTGAATTATTCTAATGAATTTACCATGGTCCAGAAATGAAGGTTTGGATTCTAGCTTTGGAAATAATAATCTTAAAGTGGAACTACAGGAAGTACTAATTTACCTCTTGAGAAGCAACAGCAGTTTGTGGACTATCAACAGTTCTTAGCAGTAGCTACCACATTTGACTTTTCTAGATTGACATTCTTAGATTAAGGTAAATAAAATTTAATGAAATTAAATGAAAAATGAAGTTTGTTCTAAGCTAAAACCAAACCTTCACAGCTGTTAAAAAGCTAATTCCAAGAAAAGTACACAGTGGAAATTAACCTTGTGTGAATTAAATTGATAGGTGGTCATATGCATGTTTTTCTGTTTGGAGAAGGAAAATTCAGTTTATTAAGTTTCTTCCAGTAGGTACATAATGAAGAAAGAGATTTTACAGGTCTCGTTCATAAAAAAGCAAACCCTAATCTGTTGCAGGCTTATTTGAAAGGCAGAAGTGTCCAAGAGGGAAACACTGCAACTTTCTTCATGTATTCAAAAATCCAAACAATGAGTTTTGGGAGGCCAATAGAGACATTCGTATTTCTCCTGAACGGACTCATCAGTTGTCTAAAAACTCTGAGAGGAGAAACAGATCGAGCCATCGTGACGACTATTACAGCCGGTCTAGGAGAAGGGGCAGCCCAAGCCCAGACCATTCTTACCGGAGAAACGGAGAATCTGAGAGAAAAAAGAATCGCCGCAAAAACAAGAGGCGGCGCCGGTCAGGGAGGTCAAGAAGTCGAGAAAGGAGGAGGTCTCACAGCAGGGGCCGGAAGAGGAGAGGCCGCAGTCGCAGCAGAAGTCACAGTCGGACACGCAGCAGGAGCAGAAGCAGGAGTTCCTCTCGATCCAGGAGCAGGGGTAAAAAGAGATCAAGCAGCAGAGGAAAAAATAGTGAAACTCCCAAAACAAAGTGAGAATTACTTTCAGAAATCACTAATTGATCAAAAATAGAGTTGACAAAGAAATCTTTCTAATAGGGCACCAGATATATTTGAATTTCAAATAAAGTGTTCTTGCACATTAAAATGTTTCTTCCTAATAAAGGAACCTAGTTTACTGTTTGCAAAGCTTGAGAAAATTTAAAGTCCTATAGAAGGTGTGAGTGTCAAGTACTCTAGCTACTCTGTCCCTCTGAACTGCTGCAACACCTGGGTGCACACTGAGTACAAATAGAGAAGTGAAGCCTCTTTGGTATGTGCTTATTTCTGTTATGTGTGTGTAAAGTGTTTACTGTCCCTGTAAGGAGTTAGTGCAGAACAGCCAGTGTGCAGGAAATTCACACCCCAGCACACTGCAGATCCAGGTCTGTGTAGATGACTGCCATTTGTATTTTTCATCTGTTTATGGGAAATCTCGTTCTAGACAAAGAATATATAATTGTTTTATGAGTTGGAGAAAAGGGATCTCAAAGACATCACTGTCTGATTGTACAATACTTGCCCAGTAGGAGCTTTTTGGTCATGAGTGTTGGATTTTTCTCTGCCCTGACTGAGCTGCTGAGCTGATTGCTTGTAGGGATTGCAGTAGACTAAAACCAAGTAGCAAGTACACAGAGAAACAATCAGTTTATTCAGTACCTTAATCCCCAAGTAAGAGTGGAGACCATGCAACTGTAATCCTCGAGTGAGGTTAGAAATACTTTGCATACCTCTTGGTTGCCTACCATTTGTAGGTGAAAACAACCTGCTGAACCTGTGCTGAAGGGGTGGAAAGTGTCCATCTGGGAACCAAAGATGTGGCTGTGAAGGTTCAATCAAGACAGCTGCAGATTGGCTGAAGAAACTGAAGGGTTTTATCCATGAAAGAATACTTTATGTTTTTCGGAGAGGAGGACTTGACTTAAAGCCTTTTTAGGTTTATTTTACAAACAGTTCAAGGCACCCTACTGTCTTGCTTTTTTTTATAGCCAAGGTGAAGAGTAGGGTACATAAAAATGAAGTTATTTGGACAAAACCTTTTTGAAATGACAGCTATATTAGCAAAGTACCTGCAGTTAGATAAATCCTTACCAATATTTTTTCATTTCTAAATAAAAGATTTGTGTTGTTAGATGTACTGTATTTCACATGGGTTGTCTTCAGGTTTTTAACTTGGGCACCTCAGTGTCCTCAGATGCTTGGGAAGAGCTTGTGGCACTGAAGGTGCAGGTGTCCTGAACAGTCTGCAGAGATACTTCCCTGTCTTTAGCCTCTCCAAAGAACTGGGCTCCTGCCTTTAGAGAATAGATCAGACCCCGTGAGTTAGAAGCCTAAAGCAGGCATGAACTGCTCCCAAGTAGGAATTCATTACAACTCCCAACAATGTGACATAAACTCCCTTAGAAAATCTGGGTATCTAAACTTTACCAATAGCATTCCTCACAGCAAGAATGTTTTTCCCCAGGATAGTTAAGATCGAGTGAACATTGCTTCTGGATATAATATATATATTTTTGTTTTTCTAAATGCATATTGCACCTAGCATGCTGATTATACATTTTTCCTTCTTTCTTCATGTGTAACTTGTCCAATATGGAGTAATACAAAAAAAGTGATGTTTAGTTCAAACCTGACTTTCACTATATATTGTCATAACTGTAGGCAGAACTGTAGCTTAGTTAATTTGATTAAATGTTTTAGTTATTAACAGATGTAGGAATTGTAATTTAATAGCATAACTTTTGAAATAACTTTTTTGAAAGGCGTATTTCAAAGGACAGACAGCACTAAGTTTTTAATTCTGTTTGAAAAATTTGTGACTGCCAGTTTCTTATAATGCACTTTTTTCTCACTACATCTTAGAGACAAATTTTCCCTGAAGTTTCTGTTTTTTCATAAGATGCTCAGTTGTCTCACTGGGTCACTTGCACAGCATGTGGCAAACTCTGGTTCAGTTTGCTACCAGCTGGCCAGCAACATCTTCCTTTCCCTGGGGCTGCCCTGCTTCCCACAGCTCTCTGGTAGGAGAGCTGACTTGTGCCTGTTCAGGTGCTGTGCATCCTGGGTCACACGGCTGGATGTCACGGAGCATTATCCCAGCAAAATCAACTGGTAAAAGGGGTGGTATGGGTGGTGGGAACCTGTGACCAGTCAGGTGAAGTAAGCAAACCATGCTTCCGTGGGATTAGAAACTAAGTGCACATTAACACCCATGTGAGAATTCCATGGGTAATTAGGCTCCTTGTCCCCTTTGTAATAGGATCTGGGAAACTGGCTGTATTGAAAAAAATAAACAAAAAACTTGCTCAGAGATGCATGTAAAAATTTAAGTATACTTTATTTCTGCTACTACAATGGCTGAAGCTTCAGCTTGTTTTTCTTGAGGTCTGGACCCAAACGCACTGGCTGTACCTGTGCAGTGTAGGACTGGTAGCTGTGATTGCCCTTCACTTTCATGCACTGTTTATTACACAGAATTTGAGTGCTGTAGATCTGACATTTAGCTTGCATTTGTTAGCATGAAACCTGGGATTCCACCAGTTTTCTAACTTCAGAGTTCGTATTTTTCAGTATTGTTTCTCTACTTCATAACTTTAAGTAGTGTTATATGCATGGTTTTGTGTTTCCTTATTATTATCTGAGTGAGCTATTTTATTCTGGAGAGACAGACTAGAAGTTTTTTAATGCTAAGCTTAATTATTTTCTTTCCCAAAGGGGAAGAGCCCCAGAAGAACAGAGAAAGGATTTAAATTTGTAAGGAATAGCCTGTTCCCATTGTGTGTTATTCTGCATATTCCACAGAAAAGGACCTTATAAAGTGAATTAATATGGGTCGAGTTTTGCTTTGTCTTTAACAACTACTTAAAAGCAGCAGCTTTCAAAATACTTTTTTTCAGTTGTGAATTCCGCAGGGATCACGGAGGTGCTTTGGAGTGATTCTGGCATTTACACAGAGGTTCAGGGTGGCAGTGCCAGGGCCTGCCAGACACCCCATTTCAGTCAGGATGGGGAGCAGGTGCTGCTCCTGCCCTTCAGTGGAGGAGGAGTGGCTGGGCCAGGCAGCAGCACGAGGGGAATCGTGGTGGCACAGTGGGAGCCCCTGTAAGCACAGGCACTGTTGCTGCCCAGCAGAATTAAGGCATCAGGGAACCGGGCTTGCCCCCTCGCAGCCTTCCCTCCAACTGCAGCTGGTGGCCACTTCTGTGGGATTTCATTCCCTGTCTGCCTGTCCAGAGCAGCAAACCCCAATCACAGGGTGGAGGAGCACACGTCTATGTGTTGAATGCAAGGTATTTCTTATGGATACCCATAAGGCCTTCCCTGTCTGGCCTCAGCCCTTGTGTATAGGGTACACTGTCCAAAACGCATCCCAAGTGACTACTCTCCCAGTTTTATGCCCTGTGATGGCAGCATGGCTGTTTTGTGTCCAGTTTTGCATTAGCACATTCAGTGTATCAGAAACTGCCCTCAAGTTTACCAGTGACATTCCTGTGTGCTAAATAATTTGGTTTTTCTCTAAAGACATGCAAGAGCGTGCTAAAAGATGCTATTGCTTCCTGTCCTGAATCAGCACTTCTTACAAAACATGAAAGATTGAAGTCTATGCTAGTTAATAACCTAAAAACTTAAATTACTTTCTTACATCATCCAAAGAGTGCAGCTCATTTTGCTTTCACTGTAAGCTTGTAATTAAACCCCAGTTTTCCACATATACTCCTGCTCAGCACTGATGGATCAGGTGAATTCAGTATCTGTGGCTGAAAACTGAAACCAGTGTGACATGGCAGGTAACATTTTGTTGCCCTGTGGGACAGACTGCAAAGCAAGCTGGACACGGGTAATGGTACGTGGGAACTTGACAGAGGCAGCCAGAGGGTGACATCATTGTGGCCTTACCCCAAAAGGAACAGCAGAGGTTGAGGAAGGCCTCTTCAGGTTAAAGACTTAAGTCAGTGAAGACCCCCAAAACAACAATCAACTTGCCTGAACAATCCAGAAATTCTAACTTATTCTTTAGCCCACCTCCCCAACCCTTCCCCACAAGACAGGAAATTTAAAAAACAGAATTTTATTTCAAATTCATTTCAGAAATGCCTGAAGATGGTAAGTTTTCCCCATGCTTTTGCTGATAGTATCAAGCTGTTCAGTTCTTTTGGAAAGGTGGAGAACACATGCATCTGAGATATTTTTGGTTGAGACCAGGACTGTAAACACTGCATTGATTTGCTCAGAATTTCATGAAAAGAACTGAATATTCAGTCTGTATTATCCAGAAATCTCTCTCAACATGTGGTTTAATTTTCAAATGAAGTGGTACTACCCCATCCATTTAACATCCACTTAAATAAATTTCATGCTTAATGTGGCAAGCTTTCCAAAAACTTGCTAATTTATTGCTTTCTCTACAATTTTAATGGATGTAAATAACTAAACTTGGACACAGTATACTCAACATTTTTTAATGAAGTGCTCAAGAACAGGTTAAGCACTGTAATAAAATTTCCCTTTTTTTTAAGCCAGCACTGAGTGGCCTCTTCTTTCCTCTGCGAATACGGGCACCAATTACATATAAACACAGCAATGGTGTAAAAATGGACATTTATTACAACTAAACCAATGTGACAGACAGAGGTCAAACAGTTTGTCACAATCACAACAAAGCTTAATCCAGCCAAGCACATACAAGTGACAGTGTAAACTTTAAAAACATGTTTAATACATATAAAATTGCTTCTGGTTTGACTTAAATCAATTTTACCACCTCAATCTCACAGAGGCCTTTTGCTACAACTCTACCCTCACCTATCCCTGCCCACTGTGCACTGGGGAAATGCCCTGGGACAGAAACAGTCTCTGGTAATCTGGAATCTCTGTGTGTAAATCCTAGAAAATTCCCATGGCTTGAGTTCACAGGTGCCACCCTGGCACTGCCACAGGAGTGGCACACACTGGCTGGCCATTCTATTGCCACAGGTATTTAGGCTGGGGTCTGGATCAGGGGCCTTGGAAGGGGCAATGCTGCACTTTTCCTGTGGCTGGGTGCCACACAACCCGCTCTCCAGCTGGCCACAAAAGTGTTGCTGCCAGCAGCACTGCCAGAGCTAAGCTTTGTGAAAGCATGGCAGTACTCAGGTGAACAAGCCAAAACTCCTAGAGGGAGGTGTCTGGGTGGGGAAGGAGGTGTCTGGGTGGGGAGGGAGGGGACAACCCCCCCTCCATGGGGACAGGCAACAGAACTTGGCTACTCACAGGTGTAGACTCCCACCCTCTCCTCAAAACCACACACAGATCACACTTCCTCGAGTGAAACAGGCTTAGTTTCTAATTACTGAAAGTCTGCTCGAAGTGTCAAAATATTACTGGATATCAGTTTACATGATTTGTAGTGAATATGCTATACAAATCTAACATTTAAGAGCTCTCATTGCAAATTAGTTGGTTCAACTGTACATCACACAGGAGTTATGTAAAGGATGTGGCACATGTTTAAGGTGATAATCAAGAAAAGCAGTTAAATGACATTGACATGTACTGTGTCCTAAAGGTACCTATACACCCAATAAAGCATAACTATAAAACACCAATAAACACAAATTAATTGGTAGACTTTGAAAGAAAATAATAAAAGGTCCCTTTTGTAAAGCTTCTTCTTTCCCATCTTCAAACTATCCAATTTTCATTATGCATCTCTCTTCAGTTAGAAAGCTGACCTCCTTTCTTGTGTTCATGGTCAAAGCAAGCTATTATCAGACCTAAAAACAGTTTCCTTATTCAGTCTGGGTTGTTCTTCCTTTTCTCCTGCATGCATTCCCTTTTGAGTATAGTAACTTGCAGAGTTTTGCTCAAGGTAGCTACACTAAAATATACCTTCATGTCTAGTGAGTTGATCAGTTTTCTTGTAAAAAGCAGTTATCACCTTAACAGTTTTTACCAGTTTGATATGCAGATCCTGGCAGGATTCTTTGGTATAATGACAAATTCAGTAGTAAACAGATATTTCCTATCTTTATGCAACAACTGAAATAAGCAGAATAATCACGAGTGGTGACTAAAATGTAGATGAACAAATTCTTTGGTTGCATAAACACAATTTCTACACCGTAACATTTTGTATTTGGAGTTGTCCATGTAGTTTCTTTTCATTTAGACAGGCTATGCTCATGTCATAATACATTATTTCCTGAAGTCAAGTTTGCTTATAAAAAACAGTACACTTATCGAAGTCAAATGCAATTTTCCTATAAATGTGGTGAAAGGAAACACTGAGTCAATTTAAATCTAATTCCCTTTCATTTATAAATCCTGAACTTAGGTTTCTTGTTCCCTTTTCAAAAAAAAAAAGTATTTTTCTTGTAGGCCTGAATGAAGCAGCTTAGCAAAACAGTAATACTGACAAACAGCATCATACACCATTAGCTAAACATTACAATGAAGGCAGTGAACATTTACAGTATGAAACACTGAGATGGCATCAGCTGAAGAGAAGATTTATGTCAATCCAATTTCTTCAAGTACACTACGTGGGGTCTCTGCTTCCTACAGAGGGAAAATTTGAGACAGTAGTGAATGAACACTGTGTTTCTATTGAGCAGCGCTCTACATGAGTTAGTATGGAAGATGCTGAATTGAAAAAGAAAGCTGAAAAGACATGAAAACATGGAAGTACTGCAGTTCGCAAACGTATTAGCGGCACTCTTCACAGGGCTGTTAATTAGATTGTCATGGTTCACAGGAATAGCTAGTAGATTGTGTTGCCCTTAAGCGTAATAAAAATAAAACAATTCAGATGTACCAGCAAGGAACAAGTCACAAGTGAGTAACAGAGACAAGAACTGGGGAGGGATGGGGCAGGATCTTGCAATGGAGTCAGTGATTTTTGAGGTGAATTGTTTCAAGGGTCTCAAAAATCTGTTAGGGAAGAACGAATAAATGGATGAATGAAACTACTGATGCAACTAGAGACAGTATCCCTTAAGGTCATTGTAAAGAAATATTTTCTTTTTTTTTCTTTTTTTTCCTCCTCTGTGGTGATCCTAGGCTCAATTCATAAAACCAGGTCAAGGAGCCTTGGCATGCCTGGTGTCAAGTTGATCCCTTTCAGAGAGAGAGGAACTTTACTATTCCACACTAAGCATAAAGTTTTAGGTTAATTCTATGCTTAGGAAGCTTTCCTTAGATTCAGAGCAAGTTGTTTAATACCAAATTCCAAAGAATTACCATCAATTTTGTATTCCTTATTTCCATAGTGTCTGAAAAGAAATAAACTAGAAACATTAGGCTGACCTTTTCCATAACAATTAACAATGTCATAGTAAATAAAAAGGGATACTGTGTCTGTATAGAAACAAACAGCTTTAATATCAAGAGTATGAATAAACTTACTTTAGCATCCTAAAACAAGACATGTCATGCAGCAGAAAAAAAAGGCAGATAACAGTTAAGGCAGCCAACAAATTATTTTTCAACTACTTTGCAAATATTTATTAGAAAAATAATGTCAGTAAAATACAAAATTAAACACCTCAAATCTCACAAATAACATCAGGACATTGTCTCTATCAACCTTGACTATGTGGCACAAAATTATCAGGTTTACTATCCTCATTCAGCTCATGTATAAGGTGATTGAGCAGTGAAGGAACAAGCTATGATACTTTAAAGGCAACTTCATTTGCAAATTAGTCAGAGCTTGGAACAGGCCACCTCTGAGCATTTTGAGATGGCTTCTAAAATCCAGCAGCAAATAAGAAATTGCAATTTAACAGCAAGTTCAATCTGAAAACAAGATATTCGGTGTATTAAAGATGTAGTGGTAGCTTGGGTCTTTTTTTCCCTCATTGATGCAACATTAAATATTCTTAAAGCTGCAGTGAGCTTGACAAAGCCAGACAGGATGGCAGGATTAAAGATTTATATGTGTATTTTACCAAATCCACAAAAGGAGGCACTGACTGAAGAAATGGGTATGTAGCATTTTTAATACAACCTTTTGTATTATATTCCCAGATTACTTTGTTGCATTCATTTTAGAAGACACACAGGACCACTATCTACCAACCTAAGGCACTTTACTCAAGAAATCCTACACTGTTAACTAACTATGGCACCAGAACTCAAGAGCAACTTCTCAAGCATTTCATGGTCTTCAAAGTATTTGTAATAAATCCACTTTTAAATTTTAAATTGATTAGACAGCA
This sequence comes from Pardalotus punctatus, assembly GCA_013400915.1. NCBI lineage: Eukaryota > Metazoa > Chordata > Aves > Passeriformes > Pardalotidae > Pardalotus > Pardalotus punctatus. The sequence continues at coordinate 27,325 of VZTX01019638.1, read as the reverse complement.
GTGGACATTCCAGAGTTACTCAGGGGTGAAACAGGATATTTACAAAGTTACCTGAAAACAAAGTTCTTTATAGCTATGAAGAAATACATAGCAGTGCTGGCACTGTTTTTAGAGCAGTTTAGTATTGCTGTCTTCACTGCCAATTCAAAGTCTCAGATGATTTTCAGCAGGCACATACTTAAATGCTAAATTTCCCTCCAATAAATCAAGGTCATTGGCTAACCATTAAAAGCAGCCTATTTCAAGGACATTAGCTACTTGTCCACAGATACATCACCCATAGAACTCAGTCGTTTGGTTTTTTTATTACTACAGCAGTAACCTTGAGGCAGATGTGCCTTCTTATGTGCTCATCAACAACATAATCTCAAGAAACACCTAAGGGCTAATGTCTTTTGATAGAGGAATAACTTCATCAACTATTACCTTTAAGAAACAAATAGAATGAAATATATTATGTTTTGCTCACATTATTTGTTTTAGTAAGTGTCAAACAGTTTATCCAATTCTTATGTAAAACATTCTGCAGCGTTGTATACTACCTGCAACTCAGAATCACCCAAGGCAAACAACACAAATTTGAAATATCAGAACACAGATGAGGAAAAAAGTCATTCACGTGAGACAGAAGTGCATGCAATACTTTATTTCAAACATGCCAGAAAAGCTAATTCATTACCTAGTCATTTAGAAGCAAGCAGCTGTATACAGATAACAAGAAAAACAGCATCTCATTACAGCTCAATGCACAGCATTTTAAGCCAACAGGCATGAAATAATGCAGGCTAAAGCAGCATTAACCAGACATCCAAACACATTGTTAATGGCTTACAGAAAAAAAAAGGCAAACTTGGAAATGGAAAACCACTCCTAAGATCGTGTTTTCTAAGATTTCAGAATGCTGCAAATCCAATTCAAATCTTTTGTCTAATCCCCCAAAATTTACCATTTTTACGTCAGTTTAACATTTGGAAGGTAGTGCATTACCACATATAGAACTAGCTTGTTTGTGGTTCATCTCAGTCACCTCCTCCTTGATAATTACATGGAAACAATTTTCAGAATCAGCATTGGTTTTAAGTTACAAACAGGATGCATTACATGCCCTCTCACTCTGCCCACTTTCCAATTGAATGCACTTGTATTCACCCTTGTGGCAGTTCTCCAATACACAAGGTAGCCTGCACTTAAAACTGGAAATGCCAACTTAAGAAGGCATATTGCAAAGTATACTGTTAATAGACTTAGATCTTTCCAACCCCAACCATTAATGGTTGGACGCAATAAGCTTCAAGGTATTTTCCAACCTTAATGATTTTATTATTCTATTATTCATTTGTAAAGCAATGATATTGGTCTCTCTTTCAGTGGCAGCAACTGTTAAACTACTCACAGGAGTGTTCTGAACATTTGAATACAAATGTTTTTATATCAGATTTACCCGTCCTTCTCTTTGACCTAATCAATTCTGCCTCCCTCCTTTTTGTAAGGTCAGTCAACACTATTGTGCCAGTCTTCAGAAAGGGATAGTGGTATTTGCACCTTTAATTAAGATGCATGGTCTATGTAGAATTTCATTCAACATCATTTAATACTTGTATATCCACATTTCACATGATACTACTCCTTCACTACTTTCTCTGTAAGTCTTACTTTCACCTACAGACTTTCAGTGTATGTTTAAATACCACCACAATCTATTTGAAAGATAAACATGAGTTATGTTACAGCATAGGCAGATGCTGCAGTATATAGATGCTTAGCTCAGAATATGCTACAGAACTTTTAAGCATAAGACTTCAAGCTTACACACAATAAAAATGTTAAACCATATGCCAACAAGCACAAGTTTTGTTGAAATGAGACGTGAAGAGACAACACTGTAAAACAGAGGGGGAAGAGGAAAGTACAACAGCAGAGAATGGTTGTGGCATTCTATTAGATTCAAGATGACTGGATTCAGCAAGCTGATGATAATGCTCTGTCATGAGTAAGTCACAGGTCTATCTCCTCTGAAATTCTGCATGCATGATGAATGAAGCCATTTAGTACACTGGTACATTAAAGTATTCATGACGTGGCTACAAAAGAAATGTACATATTCTTATACATAATAGAAAGGTGGACAGATATGCAAGAAAACAAAAATGTTATCTCACTATTGTATCTCTGACATTAAAAGGACATTTGATACAGAAATACAATATTGTATTTTTGACTGCTCTAGATTTCGGGGGGGAGGAGGTGGAGAATCATCATTTTACCCCCCATACTTGCATCCTGTGTCCAACAACATAGAACCAACTTCACATCATAAATACTTTATTACATAAGCACAGAGTTTCTTCTCAGCCAAAAAATGTTTGAAGCAGAGATACTGCCCCAGAGATGGACCATCCTGTCTATTACTTGCACCATTCTTGTCTCTGCATCAGGCATTAACTGTCGGCTTCTGTCAGAGACAGGCACTGGGCTAAGTGGCATATGACATCACCCACCACATCTGCTCTAATAAAACATACATTTAGAGGTACCAGGCCTCCAGAACACATCTGAGAGCAGCACTGTGCCTGGGTAGAACAGAAGTGGAATTACTGGTAACAAAAACTACATTTTGTAGAAAGAGGTTCTGTTTAGAAAAAGGGAGGCACCTGATACACTTCTCAAAGCAGGTGGAAGTTTTTTCTTTGCTTCTGAATTATGCTGCTGAACTCAATTCAATACACTCTTGTATGATTAGCATGAACGTTAGTATTCAATTTGCTGAAAGATGAGCTAGAAAGAAAGCAACACTCAATTTTCTGTATTAAAATCAGTGCCCTAAAGACAGATGACACTTTTATGGAGTAACAGCAATTTAGGAGCATCAGCCCCATACATGCCCATTAAACTTTTTCTGGGATGAAAACACACAAAACTCAACTCTCTGCCTATCAGTTTCTGTCTGTCATCCTGTACCAATTACAATCTTCAATCTGTTTTAGTATCGCACTTCCCAGAATGACAGAAGTTTTAAAACAGAACTGAGAGAATTCCCATGGACTTCTAAACCTGTCTTGTTTGTGCCATCTCAGTTTATTGTCATGTCCAAGCTTCTGTGTTTTTAAATTCTATTCTCAAATTACAAAAGAAGCATAAAAAAAATCCTAGAAGATTTACAGTGTTTATACTGTTTTTCAGTATCGGCAATCTGAAGATCATGTCACAGTAGTTTGAATTATTCTGACCAAGCTAACTACAAATCCAGTAGTTCACAAAATAATAGCACCTATATAACTCTGTGATGGTTGCAAATAAGTTTTACCATGCACACTATAATTTTTGGATTCAAAAGAACCTGGTATATAATAAAGAATTACAAATGTGAATTTTAACACTTAACACATCTCACATGGCGTAAGTAAAAAGCGTCCGTCTACATTTAAAAAAAAAAAAAACGCTGAGGCATATTCCTAACTGGAAAAGGCATTGCATGATGATAATGTATGTTATTAGTAGGAGTTTTGACTAAAAAGAAAGTACTAACTTTAGAATTCCAGGAGCTTCCACAGACAAATATTCCCAGAGGGGTCCTTATGGAAAACTCCTGCTTTACTTACACTGGTGACTGTTCATGAAGACAACTGAAGACCATGCATACTGTAATAATCTAAAATGCCCAATTTTTATCTGGGAAATACACGCATACATATGATTCCCCTTTTCCTTGAAAAAAGCTCATGTCTTCCAGTGTTCACCACTGGAAATGTGCAGCCATCAAAGTTCATTCTTCACTGACATGCCTGTCAAATCTCATAACATATTTCTCCTTAATTTTACATTAGCTCTCTGGACAGAAAAAAGGAGAGCAGCTCATCTTCTGGCAATCTTATGAGGCTGATTACAACCCCCTGTTGTTGTATTCAAGGATTACGTGTGTATGCATTCTTTAGCACGCTCTTTGGCCTGGTAACACTGACCATGTACGCTTTTACATAACTGTAAACATCAACAAATAAGGCCATGGAAGTGTTCATTTCACATTTATCCACTTGTTACCTTTTCAGTATTTTCCAAACTTGCAGAGTCCCACACAGCTCTGGGGTATTCCCTACCCTGGTTTTATTTTCAATGGTTTATAACTTGAGGAATTCACTGTCTTTGATGTTAAAATCATGTTACACAAAATCAGATGACTGACTCCAATTACTGTTGTGGGATTAGTGCCTCATCTTCACAGAAACATTGTTTACTGAGAAAGCAAGATAGATTGTCAGATAACAATAGGAAAAAAGTGGTTATTTCACTCCTGGTAGCTTTTTAGTTTACAGACCATGTAAATACCACCTGCAACTAGACTAGCAATAAATTGACCTTTTAGAAGTGAAACAAGGATTAAATGGAAGACAACAGCAACAGAGATATGAAGTGATAACAGAGCACTATGGAGAAGGAAAACACTGGAGTTCCAGTGAGGCCTCTGTACCCCACCAAGGACATCCAGGACTGTCCCACACAGAGGGCCTGGCAGTGGGGGCAGCCTGACAAACAACTGAAGGAAAAAGAAATTTTGACATATTGTTTGCCATCACAGAACTATAGTATCTCACAAGTTTCAACTATGACTGACTTTTTTTGTGTTCCCCACTCACGGTCTCCAGAGCAGTTGGCTTATTGGTCTGAACACCAGAAACGACAATATGGGGAAGGGAGAGTTGTCAAATTCCACAATCAATATCTACACTACCCTGGCCTTCCTTCTGTGGAACTGCGCAGATCTCAAGGACATGCTTCACAGACTCAGATGTTGTCTAATATAACAATCTAGATCTAATGAGTTTATAAATTAGTTGATCTAGCAGCTAGGGAAGAGGCAATGGTATCCTTACAGCAAAACAGAAGGGCATGCTAACATGAAATACCACCTCTAAAAAATCATGACTTAAAAACTGGGATGTAAACTGCTATCTGACTTTAACACATGGGTCTCATACCCTAGTATTGCCAGAAAAGTAATAGCTCTACACCACAAGCTGCACATTGTGGAACTGCAATGTTTTAAAGTTACTGGAATTAATCTTTTTCAAAATTACATCTGTGTTTACAACTCATTTTAAAAAGCTAATAATACTCTGTGAAATTGTCAGCCTGAGTCACTGGAGATTTTTTAAATTAGAAAAAATGGTAGAGTTGATTTGAGTAAACAAAACTATTTAGCCAGTCCAACCCAACTGACATTTTCACAGCCAACTAATGTCATGACCCAAACTAATTAAAAATCATAACCAAAATAAAATTAGAAGGGACATCATTTAATCCAGTCCCCCAAACAGTATACCTCTAACTTCCCTGAGAGATATTTCATCTATTAAAGGCATCCAGTGATGCCTTTTCATTGCGCCCCAGGCAATCTACTTAAATGCTACATTATCACCACTGGAAAATTTGCCTAACATCTACCTTGCGTTATTTTCTTACTGCAGTTTAAGGTATTTTATGTCTGTAGTGGACAAGAAAACTATGTTATTTCTTCAGGCAAGAGAGAGAAATTATTTATGTCTACATGAAACTGTCTCAAGTTCAGTGTTTTGCAGTGCTGCCGTTTTACTGATGACATCTCATGGCAGTGAAACAGATTTCATGAATACTTGTCATGATTTCTTTTTCAGGGAAAGTTTGCTTAGGTTATTGTTTTAACTTATTTCCTATTAAATGCAGCACAAAGCTTATGAAGGCAAGTCATGTTAAACTGGAGACAAAAATTCTACTTTTTGATAAAGACTTGGCTTTTTTGCTCACTCAGGATAACAAACCCCAGCTCAAACAACAGACAAGATGCAGGATCATGGAGTGTACAGAAGTTTGGGAAGAATTCTACAGAAGCAGGATATGAGGAAATCAAGAGCAGAGGATGATGGTTTCTGTTTAGAAACATGAAGTTTTTGCAGTAGCAAGAGATTAACATTTAACAAGCACTTCCTTAAGCATTGCTTCAGAAGCAATTGCTTTTCACTCTACTTCTGAATCGTTATTAGGAAATATTTCTAACGAACGGCTGCTTTAGGAAATTGCTAATCTTCACCTGCTTTTTCAAGGATTTCAAAACAGGAGTAACTGTTTCCCAATCTTTGATTAGCTAACTATTCAGAAACTTCCATTAGATAGAAGCATTTGGGTTGGAAGGGATCTTTTAGATCATTTAGTTCCAACCCTCATGCCATGGGCAGAGATGCCTTCCAATAGACCAGGCTGCTCAGGGCCCATCCAGCCTGGCCTTGAATATTCCCACTAGGGCATTTTTACTGGGAAATTCTATTTTTACTTTGAGAGAAGAGCAAAGTGTTTTCTCAGAGAACCTAGAAACACTTATAATGTCTTGAACATCTTCAAAGACATGTATTAACTGTGATGCTCTTACAAAAAAAGAAAAACAAAAAACACCAAGCAAATAAAAAGAACCATCCTACATCAATGCCAACTCCTAGTCAAGACCCTGCAGCTTCCTATACAGAGAAAACAAACAAAAAAATCTTCAAGGCTGATGCAAACTGGTCAACACAATTCTCAACTAGAGTATAAAAGAGCAAGTTGTCCTGTAAATGTTATTCAGCAAAACGTCCTTAGCATATGCACAGACTTCAGCTCTAAAACATAACCCAAACAAGCCAGAGCAGAAGGGCATGACAGAAGGTCAGCAGTGGCCTGCCCGCCTCTCTCCCAAAAGCACAAGTAGAGAGATCAGTTGAAGCTTTGTGTACTATAACCGGATAATGGGAGGTGCTTCCTGCTCTTAGCTGCTACTCTGATCTGGCAGCTCAGAGGTGATAATCGCCCTGGGAGGCTCTGCTTCACGTGTGCCGATCAGCTGCTACCAGCGAGCCAGGAACAATCGCCGGCCCAACCTTTAGCAGTAAGGATGGTTCTAAGAATCCGTAAGAGGCTCTATTTCGCCACCACAAAAAGACAAATGCTTTAAGCACATACTACAGCTGAATACTTTGTATTGTGAAGTTAGAGCCAAAATTATTTAAAAAATCACTGCGTTCTCTATCAGGTAATCTGACAGGGTCTGTATGTTTGGCAAACTGCCAAACTACGCACATAAGGATTCATTAATGTTTTCTTCCAGCACTGCAAATACAGGTTTGCATTGCTTATTCTCCGTTGCTTAAGGAAGCATTTCTTAAACTGCAGGGCTGTATCTTTGAAGGGATGACCAGAATATACTGCTGCAACAAGCCATGTCACGTCCAATATTATTCAGCTTCCATGGCGATGGCATTTAAGCATCCCCCTTCTTTCCTGGTCCTGCAGCATTTTGCCTTCTTATAATTGTTTGGACAAATGTTTGCAGGCACAAGTTGCAAACATGGAAAAAAAGCTGCTGACTATATGCTTTTAGAAATCAGCAATTTGAATTGGATCAGTTTAAATGGATCTGAAATCCAGTTCTAGAATGGTCATATAAATAGTTTTTCTGGCACAAAGGAAAGAGGGAGAGAAAGGACAACTGAAAATTACGGAAGTCAATACTGCAGCTGAGGCTCCTTGCTACACTCCTATGACTCAGGCCAACAGCAGGGGTGCAGCATGTGACAAGTAAATTAGAACCTACCTATGCAATCTGACTTGGGGGTTCAGAGCAGACAGTGAGTCAGGACAAGATGTGTGGAACACTGGCTTTTTAAAACACTTAGATACTGTGATTTTTAAAAAATAGAATGTAATTTAAGCTGCACTATTAGCTTTAGCAAAAGTCCCAGCTTGACAAAAGCAGCTTCTTTTTACTTCCCTTTTCAATGCCACTGCTTTCTTCCTCCTGGCATTTCCCTCATGCTCCTCTGCATGAGCTCAAATTTTAGCTAACAAGCTAGCAGCCCCAAAACCACAGGGCAAGTGGATCAACACAACACGAAGGTGGCAGGAGGAATGGATCTGGCTTTCTCAACAAGAGTCTTTGTCAGCATGGGTTTGGGGGATGAGGAAAACTCTGTCCTAACTCAAGACCATGAGTTTACCATGGTAAAATGCTCTCAAATAGAAACCAGAATTTCTACACAGTACACTTTGAATGAACAATATAAAAATTTCACCTGGTTTTTCAATATTACACAAGGCTCACCATACATTTCACCACATTCTCTGTGGAACTGACTAGTTCTGAATACATGGTTTATTACATTTGCCATATGGAACATGTAGTACCCAACACCCTAGTTTACAAGCAAATCTCTCTAAAACAGCAATTAAAAAAAAATCCCAAATTCTACTCATTCCAGGCTTGGTTGTGCCTCATAGAGTAAAAACGATTAAAGTAATTTGAAGTTGTATAACCGATTAGTTAAATATCAGGTTAATCCAAGCACCAAAGCTATGAGTCAAACTCCTCCCCTTGCCCAAAGGCAACCTCCTTTACCTCAGGAGATCTTTTTTTAACACAGATGATCTTCATTCCTATATACAAGCTGCAGCTCCTTACTTTAGGTAAATTGTCTCCCATCTCTTACTAGGTGCAACCATCTATCATCTGTCCCTCTCCACTCACCCCAGCAGATGCCATCTCCCTTTCACCCTATTCTGAGGAACCACGACAACCTTGTAAACTAATGTCTGAACCCAAAAACTATTCCTTCATCCTTCCAGGGAACCATACAGGCCAAGAATTTGCATTCCATGGGCATCAGATAATGCCACTGTGTTTAATTTACTGGGGACAAAGCACATTTCTTCAACTAAAACTATGCCCATACTCAGAATTCACCTAGAGACATACTACAGGCAAGTAAATTGGGAGTCACATAGAATTCTCTAAGCCTGAGCTTCTTTGTGCCAGAACTGGTCTTTGTAGCCATCTAAGACAGAAAAAAAAAAAAAAAAAAGAAAAAAAAAAAAATCAGGAAAATATAGGTAGCTTTTTGAAGTTTTAATTGCAAGGAAAGTTTTACAGGCACAGTATAAATACTAACTGCACCCTGAAAATCACACTCTTCGTACATGAACTTGTTATCATGAAGAGCAGAGAAGAAGCAATAAAATTGGGGAAAAATGTGGAAAGGCTTGAGCACGTAGGTTTTTTCTTACAGTTGTTTTAGAGTATGTCCAAGCTCATACAAGAAATTCTGTTTTCAACAAATGAACTGTTGGCTGCCCTAATTCTTCAGATCTAATACACAAGCAGGTTATCAGCTGATCCTGTCTTCCCAACACAGATCAATGGCTGTATCATATACTAAAACTCTTAAATGGTAAAAATATCCATACACCAACTGTGAATTTGGTTTTGAATACATCACAAGTATTTTTGCCTACTACAATTATTTTATTTTATCTGGAAACTAAATCCTGGTATTTACAAAGCTGCATATGAAATTAGATCTATTACCACAGTTCCACATTACAAAAGCCAATTTGTTTACTGAACTACCTGTTTATCATTTTATCAAATAAGCAGTAGACTAATTAAGTTTTCTCCAGCAAATAATTTTCATGTGTGTTTTATACTTGCTCTATGCAAAATAAAATCTTACCTTTATTAGAAGGACTGCCACAACGTTTTCCACTTATGCTTTGGACAAAAATATGTTGCAATGCACTATATATGCAAATAAGCTTTGTTCTGTCATGCAGCATCCGGCATTTGATATACAGTCAATTGCAGCAGCACCCAGTCTTTTTAGGGCCCATTTTCTTTGCACAGCAGATGTAAACAGCTCATTTTCCAATAAATACATGTTTACATGGGCTGATTGTAAGTAAACAAAGCCAAACATCTGTTTAGTTATTAGCTTTGGTATCCATTTCTCTAACTTGCATTATCCCACTTTATTATCAACACCAAAGAAAGCCAGTAGAAGTCAGACATTTCAAGTTGATGCGGTTAGTACATAAAAGGAAAATGAAAGGAAACACTCAAAGCACTCTTCAAAGACCATCATGCAAGTGTTGCAGAAAGTTAAGCCCATCACCCATTTTCTGTTTACCCTTGCAAGGACTTAATTACACGTGCAGCAGTCTTTGCATAGCACCCATTTAATCCATGCCACCAAAATGGTAAACTTGGTAGTTACCAATCATTTAGATGGGGTCAAAAGGGCTAATGCCTTAGATTGCTCTTAATCATAAGATATCCTCAGACAAACCTCCCCAGTCTTCATTCTGGCTCTACAAACAAAATCAAGCAGCAGTGAAAATGTAATACCAACTACTGAATTAAAAACAGAAAAAAACAAACAAAAACCCAATACCCACCCAATCATGTACAGCTTATTTACATTTAAAATAAGACTTTAAAATATTCTAAACTATATACAAAAGTAAATTCAGTTATTTCACTCAAATCTGTTTCAGCTATTGTTATTCTTTAGGTTAATACAATTTTAATAGGTCTTCTATAACAGTGGGTGTTAGGAAATAGAAATGCAATAGAAATGCATCAGTAGAAAACATCTGTTCAAAGACTTCAAGTAGATGCATTAAAAAACCTCTCAAGTTTTTCATTTCTTGACCAGGTAAAGGATATTGGTACCTTAAAAGAGTAAGTTGTAGAGAGCTCTTTAGAAAAGCTTCAGTTGTGCTTAAAGGAATATTAATTCAAAGATTTTATTATTTTTAAAGAGACTAAAGACCAGCTGTTCATTATTGGAACAGATTGAGTGTAATAGAATAGGATGCTACCAAATTTACATATATTTAATTCAGTGATTAACTATCACACAGCATTATTATCAACACTGATATTAAAATAAGACTTGTTTCATGAAGAAAAGTAAGTTTCATTCAACCTAAAATCCTTGAAGTAATTTAAACAATTTAATTCAAAAATCATATTTATTAAGTCACAATTGTTACTTGCTGAGCAGTCACTTTCATGTCATATTGCTTAGTGCAAAAAGTGCAACGTTTTCACTTTAATCAAAATCAATCCATCTGTTAATCAAACATAATTAGAATTCTCAAAGAATTGTGAACAATAGATCTTCTCAGACTTTTTTTTTTGCCTTTTAAAATCACATATTCAGCATAAAATTTAATACACACACTCTTACTGTATCTTGATATCCATCACCAGAACTACTACCATTGCTAGACAGCTTGGCAACAAAAAATATAGTTTCTCCCTTAAAAATAAATAAAAGGCCTAAAACACATAGCAGTAATATGCCCAACATCTGTACAACACACAGAGAAGACCACAAAGAAATGAGAATCTAAAGCCAAACACAACAGGATGCCTCCTGGGCACATTTGTATTCTTTTCACCTAATATTCTCTGGCACTCTAAAACCATCTTCACAAGTACTGAAAATTCTAGGAAAGGGTAGCAGCACCGCAACATGACACATCATCTCAGACAGAGTAAAAATTGAATTTTCTCCTCACAATCTCAAAATCCAAACATTAACATTGCTCTTTTCAACATTCTATCACATCCAATGAACTTGTTCTATCAAAATGCAGATTAATGTGAGCATTCATAAAGAGCACCTGATTTTGAAGATAAGATACTCCTTACTGTCAAGCAGCCTTCTGCAATTGTTCATTGAATTTACTCTGTTTATTGATGAGAAGCACATGACTAAACTCCTGAAAACAGTTATGGCACATGCAGCAGAGCCAAAATTTTCATTGCATCCCCCTGGCACAGTGTTTCTGCTGCTGAGGACAGGAGAATGCCTCTGGAGAAGAATCTATCAGTTCAGTGTACAAAATAAATACATGCTTATTAGAATTGCAATCTACAAAGAGTTCAGTGTATTGTTAATATATCCTCAAGAGTTCTACAAGAACTGCTTGTACCAATGAATGACCAAGATCCCAGGTTGCTAACTGATCAGTACTGGAATTCACATCAGAGAGGGTACTGAATAGTTATGAAACAGCAAGAACTGCTTATGCTAATTTGTCTTACTTATAATTGAAGCTTTCTGATGTTTCAATTTGCACAGCTTAATGAATGCATATTTAACACTTATATGGAAGACTCCTTCCTCAACTTATTGAGTCTTAAAAACTTCTATTTTTTATTTTCTTTTGATTTTTTTAATGTAATAGGATTAGTCACATCTTATATGTATACCCACTCACACAAACAAAGAAACAAAAAAAACCCCACCAAACAAAAAACCACCAGACTGAGCATGGGAAGAGGTCGAAGCACTCAATGCCACTTCTTCAAGAAGGTATTTAAATCTGGAAGTGTTAACCTCCTCTTCTCCCCATTACTACCTGGGAAAAAGAGATGCAGGTTCTACTATTCATATACATGGCAGTATGATTTGGTAAGTATTTGCAGGAAAGCCTACTACACAGTGCAAGAAGGACAGTTTAGTATTACCTATTAAAAATACAAAAAGATCAAGGTTTACAGAGCTGTGTGTTACCATTAAATTTACAGTCTTTAGAGGTTTGTTCCTAAGAGCAGGATGCAGCAGTGCAGGTAGGGTCTCACCAGAGCAGGGTGGAAGGGCAGAATCCCCTCCCGCCACCTGCTGGGACACTGCTATTGACACAGCCCAGGGCACAATTTGCTTTCTGGGCTGCAAACACACATTGCCAGGTCACATCCAGCCTCACATCCACCAGCACCCCCAAATCCTTCTCAGCTGCTCTTGATCTGTTCACCACCTGCCTGTACAGACACCAGGGATTACCCTGACCATGGTGCAGCACCTTGTACTTGATCTTGTTGAACTTAGTGAGGTTCCTATGGGCCCACTTCACTAACTTTGTCCAGGTCCCTCTGGACGGCATCCCATCGTTAACATGTGTCAACTGCACCATTAAGCTTGGTGTCACCTGCAAATTTATTGAGGGTCCACTCAATCCCTCCATGCCATTAATCAAGACATTAAACAGCACTGGTCCCGTTACTGACCCCTGAGGAACATCACTTGCCACTGACATTTATTGGGACACCAAGCCACTGACCACTACCCTTTGGATGTAACTGCCCACTCATCAAATTCACCTCCCTTGAATTTAGAGAGAACAATGTTACGGGGAACTGTGCCCCCATACTGTCCAGATAAATGACATCTGTAGCCCTCCCCTTGCCCACTGATGTAGTCGCTCCATTATAGAGGGCCACCGGGTTGGCAGGACTTGTCCTTGGTGGAGCTGTGCTGGCTGTCCCAAATCACCTCCCTGTCCTCCATGTGCCCTAGCACAGCTTCTAGAAGGATCTGTTCCATGATCTTCCCAGGTATAGTGGTGAGGCCGACAGGTTGGTAGGTCCCAGAGTCCTCCTTTCTACCCTTTTTAGAAACAGGTACAAAGCTTTCCTTTTCCCAGTCACCTGGGACTGCAACTGACTGCCATGACTTTTTGAATATCATGGAGAGTGGCAAGCACTAACAGCACTATAACCCTTTCTTCTATAAATACACCTTCACAGACTGAGTTCTGAAATGCATTTTACAAAAGCATCAGCTAGCAAAACACTACAACTTGTTCTTCCATGAGATGGGAGAGATTCCAAATCTATAAAATAATGACTTAATCTATTGTTTCTCATTCACAGTAACTCTCATAGGTCCCCATATACGTATCTTCTAAAATGTAACTGTAGATTATCTGTGCCTAAAATCAAGGAGGTACATGCCTTAAGAACTGCAGTGACCAACTGACCAACCCAGCTGACCACCTGAAACTGAAATGGAAGTTACATGTGAAGAGCAGATGGTAATCAAAGCAGTTAGTTCTCCATGATAATGAAGATTCCATTATTCATTTTTGTTTCACATTCAAAAGAGCACAGGTAGAGCCAAGGCAAATAATGCCACTGCCAACTTAGGAAGGCAGTCTATTTCAACAGTCTATATTTAAGAGAGAACATTAAGTGACGACTGAATTAATTGCATTCATTTTGTTAAGTTTTTCAGGGAAAATGGTAAGAAACAGGTGCTTACAAAGGCCGTTTCCTAAACCAGAAAAAATCCCTTATACTCGCACCCACTGGAGGCTTAAATATCAGAATTTTCTTTTCCCAATGCTAATGACAAAATGAAGGAATTTTGGCATATCTCAAGGACAACCTAGTACCTACTACTATGTATACCTTCCAACCTATGGTTTCCAATAAGCACATTTCATCTCCAAGAGGAAAATTCTCATGGCGTATGCAGGAAATTCACCAGCCTTTCATTTCCAAAGATTCTCATTCTAAAACCAAAAGCTTAAATCTATACAGCAACCCTAAGCATCTAAGGCAAGTCAGCCAACAAGAACAATTTTGGCACCCTTCTGGATATAGGATGAGGCAAGAGTTTGAAATAGCAAAGAAAATAAGGTTAATTGGTATCTTATCTCTTATTCTTCATGCAGAAGGACTAGTAAATACTGCCTGAGGCCAAACTGCAAGACCTTAAGAAAAAAAAACATTCACATAGCTTTTAGTTTTTTGATCACTACTTCAGTAGTGACAGAAACAAGTAAATGTGATTTGTGGACAGATTCACTGGCCTTTTTATTTAGATTTTTAGAGGTAAGTATTTAGATGTTCTGCAGTCAAATACTAAAAAAAAATACAGGAACATCCTACAAAAGAATAGTGCTGGACAAAACGAGGAAAACTTCCAAAATACTTTTCTGAAATTTACATAAGATAATCAACAAAAACCATTTTCATTCATAGCCAATGTTCAGGAAATTTTTCCTACTGCATATGAAGATGAGAAAGTCTGTACAGATTTGCTTTAAAATACACATGTGACTGCTTGGCTTAAATATTAGAATTACTAACTCCTTGATTTTAGCATTTTAACACAGTGAATGACCACAAACTTGCAAGCACCATACTGAATTACTCAAACCATCAAATAAAACCATAGCAATCAGACTTTTCAGATAAATCAAATCCCCTCTTTTGTATAGAACATCTATCCATGGTAGTTTTATGCCTTAAAAAACTCAAGTAACATAAAAATCATGCACAGGGTTTTCTTTTAGCTTTTCCACACATCATATGTATGTATCAAACTTGTGCAATAACACACTGCATCTGCCAATTCCTTTCTCTCAGCATAACTGAGTTGATCACAGAAGCAAAAACCACCTTTCCAGCAGTGCATGCCTCTGTAATCACTAATTAAGTATTTAAAATCTCTCTAGAAAGCAAGATATAAAATTATCAGCAACATATAACAGCACTCTTTTGAACACAAGCATTTATAGAATAGAGTGACAAGGAAGTATGGAAGCACTGGAGTTAATTATCTTTTACTACCATTCATTTGGGTACCACTGCCAGTATTGATGACTTGATAAGTTATCAGGTGATAATAAATATGGGAGAGGGGTTAGGGAATGAATATTTGAACTAAGCACACTCCTGAAGAACTAACAAGAATGTGACAGTGGGAAGGTTTTAAAAAGTTAGTGTGTTTCAGTCACACAAACTGTAGCAGTTAGTAAAGGGACCTCATAGCACCAAGAACTTAATGACAGAGTGAAGCAGGTGCTCAGAGAGAGGTACATCCTAGAAAACCCCACCAGAAAATATAAGTAGGCAAGACTATTAAGAACTAACTGATTACTCAGCAATTTGTGCCTCTGCATATTTCCTCTTAACATTACACAAACAGTCACTTAATGTACCTGTAATGATTTTCTTTTGTGTAAGCATTCTGTGCAGCTCTTCATCTTTAAGGTACTTCATACACCAACATACATAGCATTACTTATTAATACTGTTGTGTATTCAGCTAACAATACTGTGTATTCAACTACATATATGTGTGTGTGTATATGTACATATACATATATATTTGGCAATATGAGTATTCAGGGCCAAATAAAAGTCACTTTGTCACGCATAATTAAAATCTGATATGGTCAAAAACAAACACATGACAACCCTGCCAGAAATATGTTTTGCATTTGGAATCACACCATGTTTCATTCTGGTGGTTTTGAAGTATTCTGGGAAGCAGATATTAACTCAAAGTACCAAAAATTCTCCAGATGTGAGAAACTGTTATTTTAACAACTCTCTTCATCAAACTCAGCATTTACATAGCAGCAGTTGATACAAAAACAAACTTCTACAGAAAGAGTGCAAATTTATTGGAAGCTCAATTTAAATATGAACCCAGACTTTACAAGGTTTATAAACTAAAAGTCAGATATAGGGAGTATTTTATACTTGATCAACAGTCAGTATAATACAACTAAGAATGAGAAACATCGAAGTCCAACATAGGACTCCAGTGGTGCTGTGAAAAACTGCTACATTTCAATTTAATCAGAAACTATTAAATAAGCCTTGACAACAGAAAATCTCCTAGAGATGGGGAGAGGAAGAGTAATCAGAGTAGAGCTACCAGGCTAGGGAAACATCTCACATTGAAAAAGTGGTATTTCTTTTTGCATAAAATTTTTACCTTGAAGTTATATTAATAAGAAATTATAGTCTCTGTAAAAAGAGAATGTTCATTGCTTGGCAAGAAAAATCAGTAATGAATTCCTAGAAATAGAATACATTTTTTCTTTAGAACAGCCCTACAAAAATACTGAAAATAAAATTCAGAAACAGTAACAATAACAATATAGTAATTCTACTTTATGTACAATTAACTGCATTTGCAGGAAACAAACTGGAATATATAAGTAATCTGTTATATCTATTTTTATATAAAGAGCAGAAGATTTTAAGAGAATAAGATTATTTTTCTCCCTTATTTGTAAACTGCAACAGGACTTCTGATTAAGGCAATTCCTTCAAAGAGTAAAGAAGGGCTTAAAAAAAATTGCATCAGAACACAAGAGTAAGTGCACATATCTCCTTTCTAGAAAAATGGGGTAGCAAATATGTGTGTAACGGCTGACTTTGTTCATGCCAAGAACTTGAACGTGCAGTGGATCTGCCTGTACTCTGAAGGGATTACAAACACAGCTACAAAGGTAAAGAACACCATGTGTTTCCCCATCCTACTAATATTATGTCCAACAAAAGACTACCACGTGGAATGCAGAAGGCTTGTACGAGAACTAAGCAATTAATTCACAGGACAAAATAAGAGGTTCATATAGGGGGAAAAATAGATTCTGTATAGATCCAAGTTGCTCTAAGTAGCAGACCTCAATGCACTTTGTAAAATAAAGGTGTATCATCCCTGCTAAACCATACGTTCCACTGACTTGCACACAAGACTGATGATTCCCCCAGCACATCAGAATTTTTTTATTTGCATTTATACATTCAAGAACCTTAACAGTATACAGTTAAGTAAGAAAAAAACAAAAAACAAAATCAAATAAACCCAAAATAACCACCATAGGATGGAGAAATATGGAGAAATGATATTAAGTTTTCCTATACCATTGAACCTCTTCACATCAAATGATTTTTTTAAAAAATGGTAGACATGCAATCTGTCATTCTTCAACGGTAATAACAAAAACAAAAGCATTCAAAGTGAAAAAACAACGTTCTTATACTTTGTGTATTTCGACAGCACTACTATTACTGCTTTGTCAGCTTAGAAATGTTCCACAGTAAGCAACCTATAGCAGAAAAGCAGGTCTAAGAACTAATTAGAACTATACCTGAATGAGTCTCAAAGAAGAGAGTCTAGCTTCTGGATTTCAGCAATGAAACAGTAAAGAAGTGAACATGCATCAGGTATGACAAAAAAACTAATGGTTAATTAATAAAAAGAAGAAATGAAAGACACATGAAAAACACTAAGTTAAATTAGCATGAACTACAATTATCTAGGTATAAACATAAAGCAGCCACTTGCATTTACTAGCAGAACACAGTCACAGTCAGTTAAAACATACACATGCCAAACCAGACAAAAAGAGCAGATTAGGACAACTAGTAGAAACTACATGCTAAGCATGCTAAAAAGTACCTTCTAGAAGCTTAGAGGAACAGGAGGTTTTTGAGTCACAGCCTACCATGCTGACACTTTGGCCAGAAAAGTTGGATTTGCTTACCTCCTGTAAAAGATCTGCTTGTTCAATGGCTTTAAGAACATTTTTCTTGGAAGTCTCCTGAACTTCCCCTCCTAAAAGGAACTCCTCCAAAATGAAATAGGCTTTTTCAAAATTGAAGATGATATCAAGTTCACATACCTAAAAAGAACATCAAGCATTATTGCAAAGTGGGAGGATACTCTTGCTTGAGGTATATCCTCTCACAAAACTTAACTATTTCACAGCTTCTCCAAACTTTACCAAATCAAGACATTAGCCTAAGGCAATAACCTCGTAAGGAATGGGACAACAATAAAAATCAGTCCTTGGAAGAAAAAAACCCATCGTGTTTTTTGCTTGAGTTAAAAACAGCTACAGCAACCTCTGAAAAATGCTTTCATTGTTAAGAGGAGTTCAATTCACAGCAGTCTGTAACACCTGGCTCTTCAAGAGGCAAGAGAATATCCCCATGAAAGTTCTCTTCTTGCCTGCAACATCCAAAGGTAGCTCACACAGTCTTGCAGAAAGATATTAAAACGAATAGTCTAAAATTTCTTGTTCAGTCTGCACATTCCATAGTCAGAACTATGAAGGAAGGCAGAATGGGCAGTTTTTCTAGGAGTGCTCATGTACATTACTACAGCTCTTTGTGTTTGCTGTGTGGGTAAGCAGATGTCGGTCTTGTCTCTCCTTACTGTTCCTGCTACTTCACAACCAACTGCCTCTTTTGGAAGCAGATGTAAGAAGTGCTCACACTAGAGCAGTGCCAGGGAAAAGAAAAGCTTCCTGCTAAGAGTAAGGGTTTATCTGACCCCAAGTGAGACTACTATGAAATGAAATAAATACAGGCAATTAACACCAGATTAATAACAGTTCTTCTCCCAAATCAATAATTTAATTTTGTATTTTAACAGTTACAGAGGCAACTATTGTTTTTGTTTGGCCAAGCAAGCCACCCAAAATATATTAAATGCACCTTTTCAATTACTAGTTGGTTATGTTCTTGTAGAAGTGCTGTGGGCATAAAACAGAATGACAAAATACAAAGAAATTAACTCACACTGCCAAAATACTTGTCCAGAAGTTCTACATAGCGATGAATTATTTCCAGAGTTATTAGTTCATTGTCCTGATCTTCAATAGCACAGCAGAAATAGAGGCTTGCATATCTGTAATAACAAAATAATCCTGATTTAGCACACAAGCACAAGCAAAATGAATGCCCTTGAGGAGTATCACATTCTCAGCTGTCCTTCACACTCAAGTTCAGCATATTATTACTCCAAATCACAGCCAAGCAAGTCCTACCAAAGAATGGCAGAAAGACCAGAAGACACACACATGTACAGAAGAGGTATGTCTCCGAATCAATCATGACTTCACTCTTTGCCATCCTTTAGCTGACAGAACCAAAATAGCCAGAGGTGGTTGGAAAATTAAATGTATTTGATTTTGTGGCCTCCTGGGAGAGTTCTGAGATGAGACACTTTCTCTACTCTCTGTAACATCCATACACCAGTACACTAATCAACTCATTCAATATTAAACTTTTATCATAGAAGCTACACACAGATATTAAAAACTATAGAAAATGCCTCGAGAAAGAGAAACTGAACTAGCAATTAGGGTTTGGTCTTTATAGAGAATTTAAAAAGATTCAAAAAACTCCAATACCAACACCAACGTCATATAGCCCAATACTACCTGTTCTGGCATCAGACTGATGAGAGGCCAGCAAATTATTTCTAGCAATCCACTTCCATCTTGGAAAAAAGGGAATTCTTAACTTCAGAAATGACTGAATTCCGCTTTAACAAGAAAATCACCGAATTCTACAGTGCTCTATCATACATTTGTTCAAGTCATATTTCAAAAAAGCTGATTAAAAAAACAAAGCAGGAATGGAAGATGAAAACCCTATTTAGTCTCTTTTAACGTGCCAAATCCATATGCTTTTCAGTCACACATGGCACAAACCAGACTTCAAGTACCACCTGCTGTAACTGCTAATTTACATGAACCCGAAACAGGCTTTGTTTGCCCCTTTAGAGGGGACAACTGGCTACATTAAGCACTCTGCGTAGCCAGCCCTATTGAGAAAGAAGTCATTCTGATGTGAATGCCAAGTTTAAGGTGCATATTTGTTTCCCATACAGAGAAATCCAAGCAGCTTTTAAACATTACGCATATTTTATCAGCTGGAACTTGTCAGTTTTTGGCAGAAGTCCTGAAAAAACCCCACTGTATCTTCAGGTATGTTCAAATTTGTCTCCTAGACACTCATCCAGTACCATTAATGATCTGAAAATGTCTCCCCTTCTCCCACTCTGCTCTGAATCAAATTGCTACAGCTTCAACATGAATGATTAATCAGAATAGCTTTTATACAAAACCTTTAAACTACTATAAAATATTACTGCCTATCCTGCAACAAACGTGATGGGGAAAGAGAGGAAGACACTTCCATTGAAGGACAACACCTTTGTTCCCTCACTCTTTCATCTCTTCACCACGGGGATTCATCAGCTCATCAGAAGTCCTATCCAAGCACAGTTCTTTTGATTTTACGCTGTTCTGTTTATGCCTCACTAATTTTTCAAGGACATTTACAGTCATTGTAGTAGCTTGCAAGATTCAATCTGTATAAGAAACCTAAACTATTTTTTTTAAGTATTGGAAAGAAATACTATAGAGAAAAAACATGCTTTCAAACCTACTGAGGAATTTTTAAGTCAAGCTCCATATTATAATATTTCATTGTAAGAAAAAAAAAGGCATTGACACATTATTTGACATTTACACTCATCACCAGCATTCAGGCCAAATCCATCTAAACAAAGCTCTCATCACCTTCAGATTAACAGGATGAAGTGCAGTTAAACTGTTTCCTTACAATGCTTAAACACAAGTTGAACCACATACCAGCACACCTTATCAAATCGAATTTGACTCAAATATTTTAAGTTTATCCACATGGGACAGTCCCTCTGTGCACCTCTAGTACTTAAGAGTCTCTCGATGCACAAAACTATTTTATGGAAAAAGAAGGGGGGAGGGGAGAGAGGGAGACCAACATAAAACACTTTCCCAGGAAATGGTCTGCTCTCAGTGTCCTCATTTAAAAGAGGACATAACATACTTTCAAAAGACTGTATTTGGCAGCTAGCAAGCAGACTGCACATTCAGGCTCTGCCAACTGCAGTTCTGGAGAAATAAGACCAAGAAACAAAAACTACTTAGTGGGTATCAACACAAAATGGAGGCCTGGGTATCTATTATTATATTCAGAGAATATTTTTGTATTTATTTTTTAAGTAGCAACCATGACTAATGGATCACTACTCAACAAAAGCAAACAAATGCAGACTTAATAAGTCTAAATGGCAAATGGCAGAAGAGCATGAACAAGTCATACCAAAGAGGATCAGCATACTACAAAGGAATGCTTCTGATCCAAATTCTCAGAGGCAATAATTTATTTTATTCTTTTCCCCTGCAGGCCAGGGCTTCAGAAAAAACATGTCCACTTATAATCCACATCAGACACTGGAAGTTTTGCCAAGTGTAGAAGTTTACGTGGACAGCATCCACACAAAGACAAGTAGATTACTCTACTTGGGCTCAAAAAGATTTCTGTTCTGCAGTTTCTTCCTAATAAGCCTGATAGAAACCTGGCTTTCAGATGCACCCAGTGAAAAGGGAAACAGTGACAGAAAAGCATATACACAAAAGTAAACAAACTGCAGTCTGTAAGAAACATTCTGCATTTTTTATTCCTATTGCAACTGTGGTCTTTTTTTATGTCACTAAATATTATTTAAATAATCTTCACAGTTAACTCAGCTGGTTACCCTCATTCAGGAAAATATTTTATGACAAATACCCTCCACTTAGCAGAAAGGGGATCAAAATCAGAGAGACCAAAAACAGCTTGGAAAAAATCACCTAAAAATGTAATACGGGATTAAAGAACAAAAAGGTAACACAGCGGGTATAAATACTTATGCAAACTCCTGCCTTCAGACAGATGGCCTCAGGTTTTTGTTTTTTTTTTAATAGGAAATAAATCCATGCATCTCCCCCCCAAGAGTTGTTGTAATTCAGTAGTGGGAAGCCTCAAAAAAGACAGACAACGCTTCAGCAGAGTTCTCCTCTTCTGCTCTCACACTTAGATTCCGTAACTCTGCTGAGAGATCAGGTTGCTGTGGGCAGAGCACAACCTGCAAATCCTACCAGCTCAGTGGGGTTTTCTTTCTAGATGAGAAAACACCTGCTTGAAGTCATCCCTGAAGTTGGTCACCAGGTAAACCTGCAAACAAGCCCTAAGTCTGTCAGCATCTAAGTCACTTTGCATGTAGATCTTAACTGCAGAAGTTTTAAGCTTACAAAGTTTGGCACAAACAGAACTGAACTATAAATGACAACCAGGAGGCAGACAAGTACTTAAGGGAGCCCAAGAATCTGTGGTTTGATGATAGTTGACCCAACAAAAACTGGGACCACTAATAAGTTGTGCTTGACAAAAGATTTTTTCCTCACCCCAAAACTTTACACATTTCTTTAGTAAAACATGAATTTCTGAGACTCCAGGACAGAGTCCACCAAAATGAAGCACTTTTCCAGTTTCTTATTTCAGCAAGACTACAGCCCCCAGCAGTTTTGAAATGAACAAAAATTTAATACTGTTAATTCTTTAAGAAAAAGCTGCTGCTTCTTGATGCTGAGGTCTTCCTAGTGCCACAGAAACTAGAACCCTGTACAAAGACCTGCTCTAATTAAAATTATCAAGCCCAAGTATCTAATTCACTATAATAATTTCATTCAGCCAGTTTTACAAAGCTACCTAATCAACACCACAGTAGTACTTTTAAGAGGTACAAGTGGCTGCTAAGTTATAAAGAAGGAAAAACAGGGATCATGCCAACAGCTGGGCACATCCCACTGGCCAGGAGGCTGTACCTTCAGTTCACAATATTTTAAGAGGCACAATACCTGCACAATGGGCTCTTTCATTGCTTCCTTCAGTGGAGGGAAGGTAGAAAGAAAGTCTTAAACTTACTCTGCTTTAACATAACCTCTGATTATGTTGTGCAAAAGTAAGAGACAATTGCCACATCAAGAGCAGCAAAAACTATGGTGGTTTCATAAAATCATATTCCAAATATAGTTCCAAACTGACACATAAAACAAAGCCACAATCCTTAATCAAATAACTAATCAACAATAACTAAGTCTTGTGAAAGCAGTTAACCAAATGCTAACAAAGTAAAATTTATATAAAATCGGTAATTCTCCAAGTTCTTATGCTGACTGCAATATACCACGTAATGAAAATAATTCATATTGCCAGAAGCTAAGTAGTGAACAAAAGTCTTCAAAGAAAAAAAAATAAAAATCACATCCTAAGTCCATTTTTTAGCAAAATTAGAAATTTTGACATTAACACATTTTTTCTGGCACGGGGGAAAGCTGCATGAACTTCTACCCTATATGCTCCAAAACCACTATGTTACTTCTTAAATGACAAAATGGGAAGAGCAAACACATTAACTGTGTTTGTTAAGTTTCTAATCAGCTGTCTGCAGATGACTCCTCCTCTATTTTCATAACGTGAAATCATTGTTGGCTTCCCATATTTAATTTTTTATTTTCCCAGCAAATCACTTCAAATCTCTATGCTTCTTCAAGTTACAAGCGCACATCCTTTTTTTAATCTTCTGGTTTCTATCAGCCTGAAAAAAATATCTTCCAAACCTGCTACAGAATACATATAAGCCAACTCATGAACCATGACAAAAGCTGGGCACCTTTCCATCTGTGTTTTGTAGTGCTGAAAGAAAAAAAAATTAAGGCAGCAACGACTGAGGTTATGTTGCAACCATTATCAATGTTACATGTATAAACCAGAGGGAAATAAAAGTCACATCACACACATTCAGATGAATTTTAAGATCTATTTCCTTGAAGATTCAGAAAACATCCTATAAAGATGAAGTGCAACAGATCTAAGGAGGCTAATCAAAACAGTCCAGCAGTCTTAATAAATGTTAAGTATCATAAGGAAGCTAAAGCTACTGTCTTGCCAACTTTGCATTTGAGTTCATTCTGTTCTTGCAAAAAGAGACAATGAGACCCTTGAATATACTTCTAATGATGCCAACCATTATTTCAGATTCAATATCCAGGTTCAATTCTCCTACAAGTGGACAACAAAAACACGGTAAAACCAAAAAAAGCAATTAAATTTCAGCATTTTAAGAGTCATAATAGCAATATGCACATACTTTTATAACTTATATTGAAACACATTTGCACTAGCAGGTTCAGATCCTTCCCAGCAATAGATCAGACAAGAACAAATCTTAGCAGAGATCCTCTAGAGATACTCAAGAGGAATTAGGAGCACATTTTACCATTTCGCAAACCACAAAGCTCCTTCAGGTGTGCTTCCCTTTTAGCCACCACCTTTTCAGCTACAAAAAGTCACCCTTTACAAAGAAATCACACTAGTTGGTACTCATCTTTAATTACAGTGCAATGATGGGAACAAGTCCCACAAACCTAAGAGCTGTTAGTGTTATCAAATACAGAAATTTAAACTATCACCTCTTATACCTAGTCCTTCTGGTGATGTTTTAGTCAAAAAGAAGTTGAGATGTTCATCAGCTTGGTACAAGCTCATCTTCAGCAGTTCATAGGCTCTCTGTGCCAGACTGGTCTGCAGAGAGTGAAATAAGCTACTGCAGTCAGCTGTGCACACCAGCAGTCCAGCAGACAGACTGCAGTATTTAGACCATTTTTAGTCAGACATAGACATCTCCCAGCAAATTCCCTCATTCTCCTTGACCACAGGACCCACAAAACACTACTGAGATGCAAGAACACCACAATGTTCAGCAACTCAAACAGTTCTATCCAAATTTCCACCAGCTCCCTAGACACAAAAGGACATGGCAAGTAGTTGTTAACAGCAATAAACAGATAGGGAAAGCAGCTGTGTGGAATCATCCCCTGGAACAGCTATTGCTGTTCAAGACTGGGCAAGGAAAGGAACAAACTGGCCTACTCATGCCTCCTTTTTCTGATTTAGTCCCACGAATGCCCAGCTGAAATAACACTTGCAGACATTATCACTTAAGGAAGCACAGCAAGCATTTGAGCAACATATACATGTTCAAGAAGATTTGTGAGGAAATCAAGAGGCAGAAGAAGAAACTGTGTATACTTTCAGTACAGCCTCATGCATTGTTTCTCCCCTTTCCTCCTCATGTTGAAGAACTACATGCACCAGACAGAACAGCAATATTCACATGCATGTATTTACACAAATCAGTATGAGACTAGGACTTAGAGCATCTAAATATATTTGATACTACCCATTTGTTATCCTGGAAAAGTGTTACAAAGTCCTCATTTCTGTTCCAGTTCTTTCTGTCCTATCTACAGACAATACAGCAATATTTACTGTAGAGCACAAATTATCTACCATCTCCAAGGGAAAACAAGAATGCATAAACCTTCTGAAGTTTATAACTAGGGAAGAGAGATAACTCAAGGCTTTGTAGCACCAGCTTCAGCTAGAAGAGATGCAGCCTACCACATCAGGAGGAGAATTACTGTTATTTCTGGAGAAAAATTATGTTCACACCACTACATTGTGATACATTCTAAAGATCAGCATAAAGCAAAAACATTATTGCCAAATACTCCTAGAAAGGTTAGGGAACAACTGAAAAATGAAATTATTGCAAAGAAGATTATACAGTACTTCCACCAAAAGAAAGCTAGCCATGATTTCTTCAATGATGAAAAATTCCATTTAGTACTTACAGCCAAAAATTAAAAAACAAAAATTTAAAAAAACCAAACCAGGTACTTTGAAAAATTATTTCCTTATTTCTATGAGCCTTTAAAGAAAAGTTACATTTTCAGGTGATTTATGAAGCCACTGCTTGAGGTAAATATTTATAAAATTTTTAGCACTTACTAAATCTGAAATGTGTACAAATGTGAAGCATACATGTACTGTGTGAACCTAAGGAGAGTACCAAGAAGAACTGCCACTCCTTATGAAAGTGGGAGGAAAGCTTATTTCTTTTCTTCAGTATATTTCTAAATGCATGAGTGATTTCCCGCACATGAATGATTCCTGCTTGGTTATCAAATGAGATTCAAGGGAAAAGTCAGTCTTCTCTGTAACCAGCAGAGGGAAGGAAAAAAAAAAAAAACCAACAAAACAAAAACAACCTTCATTATTTTCTTGCTACTTAATACACCGTTTGTGATGTATGGCAATTACAAGGTTAGTGAGACAGAACCACCTTTTGTAGACAATCTTCAGGTCTCTCCATTCCAGGAAGCTGCACATTTTCGGTTTGCGGGCTAATACTGTTTGAACAAGTTCCCTTGTGATTTTCTTCTTTTCTTTGTCAGATAATGGGACATACCACTTCTGGAGTCTCAGTTTCCCCTGGCGACTAAAAAGCAACATAAACTGCATCTGTTGAATTGGAAGGAGGGGAAAAAAGAAAAGCATTAACCTCAGTCTCCGAGTTTCGAAAAGATCTCTCTGAGAAAAACCAAACAGGGAGCAAGACGGACATCCAAACCCCTAACTACATTATGTATTTCTATAGCACTGGCAGATGTTACACAAGATTTGGAAGTACCAATAATACAAAGGATACTGCTGAGCAAGGTCAGTCGAGCCAAAGGCAGAAGAAAGCGCACACAAGTTTCACAAAGGGGTGTCAGAACCATCGGCTGGTGAGTGAATACACCCCAATTTCAGACCAGCCACGTCCAGTACCAGTGTGGTTTCATTTGCGTTTTCTATCCAAAATGACAGAAAAACAGCACAGCAGACTCTTCCAGTACCCAACCTCATTTCCAATTCACCGGATTAGAGCCTTACAGGGGCAATTTGCACTTAAAATCTTTCTGAAAAGCCTCGGAATACTTTAAAAGACATTAAACCTCCCAGCGGAGAAGTCCTACGGCACAGAAAAGCCCAGTCTTTTCCCACGTTACACAAAAGGAGAGATTAAGTGCTTTCCCTGCGGTCCTATGTTCCAGGTCTCGCTTCCTCTAAAGGAGTGATGTTGCAATTATATTTTAAGAGGAACTTGCCGGGCTGTGTTTTCCAGCAGCTGTAATATTAAATGAAATGGCCTGGGCTTTTTTCTTTTGCCTTTTTGCTCGAAGTTGTATCGGGCTGGGGAAGTTTCCCCGGCAATACGGACAGACATGAAATACGATGCGAAAGCCCAGCCTGGTCCCGGGTGACAAGCGTGACCGGCGCCAGCCGCGACGAGCAGCGGCCGCGCCCGCAGCGGCTCCGCGGTGCCAGGGCGGGGGCAGAGCCCCTCAGCCCCCGCAGCCTCCCAACATCCCGCCTCGCCTCCCCGCCGGCCCCAGCACCGCCCCG